>CM035154.1:85978147-86093624 GCA_020205615.1 Panax quinquefolius | reverse complement strand
GATCAATTCATTCTAAGTCCTTGTACATATGTTTCTATAATCTATCAAAGGACTTTACAGCTTTTCTTAATGCAAGCATACTTGCATATTCATTCATATATATATCATAATTAAATCATATGTAAATAGGAATATCATTCACATGCTTATAACTAACACCCTACAATAGGGTTGTTCATCTCAGCTTTAATCCTTAGGTTCCATACAAAAAGGAAGTTTGGTTTGGAATTAGCTTTAAAGGGTTCTGGATCTTTAGAATGCTCATCAACCAAGTACTAGTTGAATCAAATAAGGATCAATAACTATTCAAGAGTTTGATTACATTATCTTCGTGAACAAAGTATATCAACGAGCAATAAGAGAGAGATAGAGAGTATCAATGGTTTATAAATTGAACAAGTGTTAGTCATCGATTACATGTGACGCCCCCAAATCCGGGTATCTTCCTACCCGACAAATGGTGCTACACGGTACTCATAATTATACATTCATTCCATTGAAACAACAACACAATGAGTGTATTAACTATATTATTATTACATTCATAATAAATCCTTTCCCAGGTTCATAAACCGAATAAATTATTCGTTATTCATAAGTATAATACATACAAACATACTAGTCTATTACAGGATAACTAACTATCCATCTTAGCCTTGCCTTTATCTTTCTTAGAACTCTCTGTTTGTTTGGCCTTAGCTGCAATCATATAATTCAAGCAAGAAGTGAGCATAACTAGCTGAGCAAGTCTAACAAAGGATAATATCAATACCACGTCGAGAATTATATGATTATCTTCCATAACTGAAAAAAATAGCTATTAACCCCTATAAAACATTGACTAGCACTTCTCATTTCATAACAACAACTCCAAAGTATATATAATACCTTAGGAATTCTGAACCAGTCGAAAGACTATGAACATACTCTTTTCATTTTCATACATGAAAAGGACATCCCAGCACTAAGGTCGTACATCCAATATTTTTTACGAGCACTTCTAGGTGATTAGCCTATAGTACTCTATGTTGATCAACACTCATCCATTAAACGTATTTATGTTTAAGTTTTGGTAACCTCACGTGCCCATCGAATAATCGATCAAAATACATATATTTGTTCATATACAAACTTACCTTGAATTCGTACCAAATACTTGGCATAGGATAGCGTTAACAGTTCTATATCGAAAGACTTGTTAAAAAAATCAATCTAACTCTTAAGAATAGTGTAGCAGAGTTAAAACTGGAATCAACCCTTTCGTAAAACAATTCATGCATTTCAGAACATGAATCACAGAAAACATGGTTGTAACACCCCCAAATTTGGGTATCTTCTAACCCGACCTATGGTGCTATACGGTACTACCATTCATACATTCATTCAATTGAAAAGCCTCAAATGAACGAACATCTCTTCTATATATTCAAAGTAATATTTATATTCCCCAGGTTCTATACCCATTACAAACGTTCTTTGTCATAATATCAATTATATTACAACATTATACCTATACTATTACATAGACAGCTTAATGGTCTGCCTTAGCCTTTCCTTTATCTTTATTCGATCCTTCAGGACGTTCAGTCTTAGCTGCATTCATATGGTTCAAGCAAGAATGAGCATAACAAGCTCAGCAAGTATGACAATTTCAATAACAACATGCTTGACACATAAGAATTGTATATCTTCAATAACTGAACAATAGTTATGAAGTACTATTGATAATTCAAAATAGCACTTCATCTTTCTTTCAAATTGTTTCACAATGAATAATATCCAGTAAAACATAAAATCCGGTCCAAGACCTTGAGTATTTCATTCTTTCTTTGAAAAGGACAACCCGGCACTAAGTCCGTAAGTTCGGTATTACTTACAAGCACTTCTAGGTGATCAGTCTATAGTACTCAATCTCACGCGCCTGTCGTAAAACGACAAAAAATTTGTTTATCATACTCAATCTTCTTTTGAAAACCATATCGAGTAGTTGACAAAAGATAACAACATTTAATAACAGTTGGATAGATTATCAATAATCCACCAAATGCATTAAGTCTAGCCGAAAGAATTGGCTTTAACTTGATCATACATCAATTCATGCATATGGATACATGAATTACAAAGCTTGTTCAGGTTGAACTAAGCAAGGGTTAGAATACTTGCCTTCAGCGTCTACTACGGTATAAATTGTCTTTCAAGTCTCTACAATACATGATTATATAACGCTATACATTTGGTCATATATAATCAAGTATGAATATGACTATATCTTACCCTTCATCTCAATCTAATCATGTATTAGATTAGATTACTATTAATTCCGGCTTGTCATCATACTTACATTCATATTCGATTAGGTTATTATCAACCTTCTCATACTATCCTTAAGGTTTAACAAGATTTTAACAATGTTACTTCAAGTTCCTTAAGGTAAGTTCACTTTGAACTAATCACATTCCTTGCTTTATACTTACAAACATTCCTTATTATCTTTAATCTAGGGCTGGCACTGTGGCGCCAACTTGTTCTCCTTAAGTTGCACTACGGTGCGAGATTACAGTAGCAAAGTCCTGGACTTTGCGCTGCGGCGCGAGTCCTTACTCAGTTTGGACAGTTTTTCAACTTTGGGAAATTCCCGAGCTCATAACTTCTTCGTTATAAGTCTGAATTGGCTCGTTCAAAAGCCTACAGTTCACAAATTACATACTCTACATGTTCATGCAAAAATTTTATATTTTTGACTTCGTTTGCTAAAAAATTTACCTATTGGTTCATTTTTAACGAAAACGATAAACGTTCGTGAACGTTCAATGCTCGTTTCTTCGTTCTAAGTCAGAATTCGGTCATTTTCGAGTTCGCAACTCTATAATGACAAATATGACTTGTCTCCATCAAAAACCAACGTTTTCGAATTCAAACACAAAATTTGACTTCTATTTTGAGAATTTCACGAATTTGACGATTATCGTCCAATCGTGCAATTTCCGGCAAATCTTCATTACTTATGATTCGTTTATTACTTCAAATGAATTCAATTCATCATATGAACATCTCAACATACTTATTACATCAACTTATTTTCATGATGGATTTTGACTTATTCTACTAGGAGCTTATAACTTGTTAAAGTATAAACTACTTATAGCTTCATTATTCATAACTTACGATAATTAAAGTCTTTTAATCATCATCCTTATATGTTCTCAACATATAGTTTCATTCCTGTATACTTGATACAATTTCATAAAAGTTCTTTATTTTCATACAAACTCTTAAGGTTAACCTATAACAAGTTCATATAGCTTCTTCATAAGTTTACAACTTATGCAAGTTTAAATGACTTATTTCCGATTTAAGCGGCTTAAGTTCATTTAATTAATCATTCTTTTTACTTCTTAACATCAATACTCACTAATCCCTACTCCTCTTATCAACCTATCATGGTAGAGATAGAGGATTAAAGGACAACAAGTCTTACCCTTGAATTTCCTTGGAATAAGTCTTCTTTTTCTTCTCAAATGAAAGTAGCTTATTCTCTCTAACACTTAAGTACTTTATAAGTTGATTGGATGAGTTGAACAATAAAGAAATAACTAGCAAGCTCCTCTTATTTATAGAATTCACAAGGTTAGGGTAGTTTAGTTAATATACCATCCCACCTCCTTAAGCCACCTCCTTACTATTCATTACTTGCTACTCACAACACTTATCTCTTGCTTGGCCATTACACCCAAGTCTTGGTCATCACACATAATACTTGGTCATCACACATAATACTTGATTACCAAGATTAACCATAGTAACATGGTTTGCCCCATGGGTCACTACAGCCCAATGGATCTTAGCTTACTTGGACTAACCTACTTAACTTTTGGGCTTGTATTAATAAACATTAACTTGTTCATTAATTAACATATGGGCCTTACCAATAATTTACTTGGGCTTGTACAAATTCCTAACAAATTCTACAAGTCCAATACTATTGCTCAATACATATAATGTATTGTTTAGATATCATTCTCGTATTCTAACTCATATACAACTTTGTTATATACGATATACAATCATTCATACAAACTTGTATAATACCTTGTATTATACTCGTATACATTACCTCGTACAATACTCACGTATCATACGATTATTACTTAACTCATTAATTCTTCCCTTTCCTTAACGTTCTCAATTTAAGTCCGCAAGCGAAATATTGCATTTCCCATACTTAGATTATTATTACATAATCCATCTTACCTTGACATTCTATCATTACGTATTTCTCAAAAGTTCAAAAATAATTTCCGAACAAATACCGATGAATAGTGTTTTTCAAAAAATTTCTCGGAAAACTTTTATTTTCGTCTTGGAAATTTAAACATTTTAATTCCTTCACGTAGCTAAAATACTACGACATTCCCACATTATTAGGTTATACAATGACAACCATCTTGATAACACATAGAATATAATTTTATTTATTATTTAATTTAATAAAATTATTTTACAACAAAATCTGAATTTCCCGGTGGTTACATCCTTCCCCCCTTATAAGGATTCTGTCCCCATAATCTCGTCTTACTTTAATCAAATAATTGAGGAAAATTTTTCTTCATCTTTTCTTCTAATTCCCACGTTGCTTCTTCGGCATCGCGGTTCTTCCATAATACCTTTACCGAAGATATTACTTTGTTCCGTAGAACTTGCTCTTTTCTATCGATGATTTGAATCAGCAATTCTTCGTACGTTAAGTCTTTCTCGATATGAATCGGCTCATACTCGATTACAAGCTTATAGTCCGGCTTATAAGGATGTAACACAGATACGTGAAACACATTATGTATTCGTTCTAGGCCTGGAGGTAATGATATAACATAAGCTACCTCTCCCACCCAATTTAATACTTCAAAAGGTCCTATAAACCTTGGACTTAACTTTCCCTTCTTTCCAAAGTGTATCTTTCCTTTCCAGGGAGATACCTTTAGAAACACATATGAGCCTACTTCAAACTCTCGATTTATTCTATGCAGTCCGCATACTTCTTCTGTGTGTCCTGAGCTGTGACAAGACGCATCCGAATTAACTTTACTATATCCGCTGTCTGCTGCACCAATTCTGGTCCTAGTATTCGACGTTCTCCCACCGCATCCCAATACAATGGTGTTCTGCACCTCCTTCCGTACAAAGCTTCATAAGGTGGCATACATATTCTTGCATGATAACTGTTGTTATACGCAAACTCTACAAGTGGTAGGTTATCATCCCAACTACTCTTAAAATCTATGACGCAAGATCTCAACATATCTTCTAACATCTGAATTGTCCTTTCGCTCTGTCCATCGGTTTGTGGATGATATGATGTACTTAACTTCAGCTGTGTTCCCAACTATTCTTGAAACTCCTCCAAAAGTTCGATGTGAATCGTGGATCACGATCTGACACAATCGATACTGGTACTCAATGTCTGGAAATAATTTCCTTAACATAAAGTTTAGCTAACTGGTCTAAGTTATTCTTGACCCTAATTGGTAAGAAGTGAGCCAACTTCGTCAACCGGTCCACTATTACCCAAATCAAATCGTACCCTTTTGTCGTTGTCGGAAGTCCCACCACGAAGTCCATCGTGATATACTCCCATTTCCATTCTGGAATCTCCAATTACTGTAACAAGCCACTTAGTCGTTGATGTTCGGCCTTAAGTTTTTGACAAGTCAAGCACTTACTCACATATTCTGCTATCTCTCTCTCTTCATGTTTGGCCACCAAAAACTCTGTCGAAGGTCTTGATACATCTTAGTGCTACCTGGATGTATCGAGTACCTTGAACTATGAGCTTCCTGTAACACTTGATCTTTTAACTTCATCTCATTCGGAAGCCAAATTCTTCCTTCAAATCTTAATAATCCCTCATTATTAAGACTATACTTACTATCCTTTTCATTGCCAATCATCTTCTTCACTTGGTCACACTCATCAGTTTTGAGTTGTACCTCTTTAACTTTCTCTAAGATGGTAGATTTCATCTCCATCATAAAAAGTATCTGCCCCGATTCACTTGGCATCTTCAATTCTATCTCTATCCTAGCCATCTCTGTTATTAACTCATTTTGAGTCGTTAACATAGAAAACATTTCCTGACCCTTCATACTTAAGGCGTCGACAACTATATTGGCTTTTCCAGGGTGATACAGGATTTCACAATCGTAATCCTTTATCAACTCCAGCCATCTTCTCTATCTCATATTCAACTCCTTCTATGTGAAGATATATTTTAGACTCTTATGGTCTGTGTATATCTCACATTTTTCCCTTTAAAGATAATGTCTCCATATCTTTAAAGAAAATACTACCGCGGCCAGTTCCAGATCATGAGTAGGGTAAACTTTCTCATAATCCTTCAACTGCCATGATGCATACGCAATGACCTTGCCATGATGAATGAGCACGCAACCAAGTCCTCTATGCGAAGCATCACTATATACTACGAAATTTCTTGTGTCATCGGGTAATGACAAAATAGGCGCTTCACTCAATCTTTTCTTCAGTTCTTGAAATCTGTCTTCACATTTATCCGTCCACACATATTTCACCGTCTTCCTTGTCAAGTTAGTCAATGGAGTAGCTATCTTAGAAAACTCTTGGATAAATCTTCAATAGTATCCCGCTAACCTAAGGAAACTCCGCACCTTAGTCGGCGTTTTCTATTGTTCCCATTTCATCACTGCTTCTACCTTCGCTGGATCCACTGAAATCCCCTCTTGGTCAATGACATGACCTAAAAATTGCACCTTCTCTAGCCAAAATTCACACTTAGTGAATCCAACACTAACCTTAGGTGTTCAACATGATCTTCTGGCATTTTAGAATAGACCAAAATATCATCGATAAACACTACGACGAACTTGTCTAAATATTGTTTGAACACTCTGTTCATCATATCCATCAATGCAGCTTGGTGCATTCGTTAATCTAAATGACATTACCAGAAACTTGTAATGACCATAACGAGTCCTGAATGCCGTCTTTGGTACATCTTCCTTCCTAACCTTCAATTGGTGATACCCCATCCGCAAATCTATCTTAGAAAAATACTTTTCCCCTTTCAACTGATCAAAAAGTTCATCGATCCTGGGCAATGGGTATTTATTCTTTATCGTTAACTTGTTCAACTCTCGGTAGTCGATACAAAGCCTTAACGATCTGTCTTTCTTTTTGACAAACAATACCGGTGCCCCCCACGAGGAAACGCTTGGTTGAATGTACTTTATGTCCAATAGTTCCTGTAATTGAACCATTAACTCTTTTATTTCCACCAGCGCCATACGATATGGTGCCCTTGAGATAGGTGCCGCTCCTGGCACAATGTCTATTACAAATTCAATCTCCCTATCCGGCGGGAAACCTAGTAATTCACTTGGAAATACATCCATGAATTCATTCGCTATAGGTATCTGTTCCATGGTCGCTCCCACTCGCTGGGTATCAACAACACGACACAGATAACCTACACACCCCTTCCTTAACAGTTTTCTAGTTTGTGTCATCGTAAGGCAACACAAACGTCCCGTTGATTTATTACCGTAAAATATTACAGGAGATTGTTTTAACGTACTAATGCTCACACATTTCTTTTGGCAATCTATAATTGTTTCATAGTTAATCAACCAATCCATTTCGAGAATTACATCGAATTCTCCTAACTTTATCGGTATCAAATCTACCGATAATTTACAACCACGTATATCTACGCAACAACTCCTATGAATGTCTTCAACAAGAATCATCTCTTTGTTTGTTACCTTAATATTCAAAGGTATAGGCAATTTTTTGGGAAATAATTCTAATCGTCTAGCAAAATCACATGCTATAAACGAACAAGTAGCACCTGAATGTTGTTGATCGAAATAATACCTACGACTACATCCCCTGATGCCACTGCATCTTGGACTGTCATATTAAAGGTACGAGCCATTGGCCTACTCGGCTGTGCTGGACCACCAATAGCTAACTTATCGCTATTAGTGCCCTTATTTCCATCTGTTCCCTTCTTTGGACAGTTCTTTGCTATGTGATCAGTTGATCCACATACAAAGCATCCATGATTTTTCTTTGGACTTGGACAGTTAGGCGAAATATGCCCTTCATGTCCACAATTATAACATACTGCCTTTCCATTGAGACAGACTCCTAAATTAGTCTTCCCACAGGTTTTACAAGCCTACATCCTCCTCTTAGGATCCCATTGTTTTACTCCGGTATTCCCAGAGTTAAATCCCTTCCTCTTTTGACCGTCGCCACTACCACTGGCTCCCTCGGTCTTCATTCCTCCATTAGCTTTACCCTTATTTTTCTTATCTTTGTGGTACTGGCTAAGAGCCTCATTCCCACCCTCAGCAATTATTGCCTTTTCTAATATGGTCCAAAAGAAGTACTTTGGAACACTGAAATTCGGCTATAGAGCCAGGGTTTCAAGCCTTGCTCAAATCGTCTAGCCTTCCTTACCTTAGTGTCCACTTGATGTGGAGCAAATCTTGTCAATTCGTTAAATTTGGCAGCATACTGGGGAACAGTCATATCCCCTTGCTTTAAATCAAGAAATCGAATCTCCATTCTTCCTTGCATGCTCGTGGGAAAGTAGTTCTCGAAGAAAATCTCTTTGAACCTTACCCACGTTAGATTTTCTATACCGGCCCTAGCCTGGTTTGCCTCCCACCAAAAATTGGCCTCACCCTTCATCATATAGGTTGCAAAAGCAACCTTCTGACCTTCGTCAACATTTGCTATAACAAATGCTTTCTCAATCTCTTTCACCCATGTCTGTGCTTCTATAGGGTCCGTAGTTCCTTTGAACTCCGGCGGACCGACACTATTGAAATCCTTAAAAGTAGTAGCTCGTACCACTCCAAGATTTATGGGTACATTAGCCCCAGTTCTATTAAACGTGGCCGTTAAATGATTAATGAACTCTTGCATTGGATTAACCGGACCTCCCTCCGGTTGATTTTCATTAGATTCTTGATTCCATTGTCTCCTTCTTGGCGGCATTTTATTGTTAAGAAAATAATACGTCGTTATTACTTTCTTCTTGTTGGTTAGTTATTATTTATGATTAAGCAATAACTCATACCCATTACACAATATTTTCCATAAAAGACTTATATTGATTCATCACTTGTAGTATAATACTACATTACTTACATTGTACAGCCTAAGCTGATTACATTACTATCCCGCAGTTGCTTTCCAAAAGTTGGGATTTACAAAAGACTACCCTTTTATATACAAAAGAGGGTTTTACGCCACTACTAGATATATAATATTTACATATCTAAACCATTCTAGCTATTGCTAGATTACATCTGCGGTATGGCATTCTCAAAATCTTTCTTTACCAGACCGGTAATAATATCTTGATTGATAGTATGTCGGGTCTGCCCATTCTTCTATCGGGTACCAAGCTAGTTGCTGCTATAAATCCGCATTAGAACTCCTATGTATATAGGACATTCTTTCTATCTTTTGGCTCTTAGTCTTTAGCTCCTTCTTGAACTCAAAGACTTTGTTTTTCAGCTCGTGGACCTTGTCCTTGGCCAATATTCGATCATCAAGCTCCTCTTCTCACATACCCTCCATACTAGTCTTGTCCTCTCGGACAGCTTGAAGTTCCTCTTTTAACTCCTTTACCTCCTTACAATACTGGACATTTCTATCCAATACTGACATGAATAATGCCTTCATTGACTCCCCCGAAGTCAACTCTTCTATAGGTGCTACCTGGTTAAAGGACATCACATCCACCTCTTCCTCTAGCATGCCATCAAACACAGACATGTAGTCTAAGTTGTCCGAGTCTCCGGACTCGATTATCACCACTTCTGGTTCTACTGCTATAGGATTTGGTAGGATCTCTACTCGATTCACTGAATCCTCGCTAACTACATGTATATGTCTATACATTTCATTTTCTCCTGACATCTACAACAAAACAATATAGTTTGATTAGTACACGTCAGTAAAATAATAAAAGCACATAACATAATTATAACGCATTTTTATAGGGGTACTTTCCATCTTTTACTTCTTTGACTTTTCTTAAGGTTATGACTTAAGGTTCTAATTTCCCCCTTAAGTTTTATAACCTAGACTCTAATACCAACCTGTAACGCCCCCAAATATGGTTATCCTCCAACCCGACCTATGGTGCTATACGGTACTACCATTCATACATTCATTCAATTGAAAAGCATCAAAAGAACGAACATCTCTTCTATATATTCAAAGTAATATTTACATTCCGTAGGTTCTATGCCAGTTACAAATGTTCTTTGTCATAATATCAATTATATTACAACATTATACCTAGACTATTACATAGACAGCTTAACGGTCTACCTTAGCCTTTCCTTTATCTTTATTCGATCCTTCAAGATGTTTAGTCTTAGCTGCATTCATATGGTTCGAGTAAGAGTGAGCATAACAAGCTCAATAAGTATGACAATTTCAATAACAACATGCTTGACACATACAAATCGTATATCTTTAATAACTGAACAATAGTTATGAAGTACTATTGCTAATTCAAAATAGCACTTCATATTTTTTTCAAATTGTTTCACAATGAATAATATCCAGTAAAACATAAACTCCGGTCTAAGACCTTAAGTATTTCATTCTTTCTTTGAAAAGGACAACTCGGCACTAAGTCCGTAAGTCCGGTATTACTTACGAGCACTTTTAGGTGATCAGCCTATAGTACTCTATGTTGATCAACACTACATTCATTAAACGTATGTACGTTTAATTTGTGGCAACCTCACGTGCCTGTCGTAAAACGACAAAACATTTGTTTATCATACTCAATCTTCTTTTAAAAACCATATCGAGTAGTTGACAAAAGATAACAACATTTAATAATAGTTGGATAGATTATTAATAATCCACCAAATGCATTAAGTCTAGCCAAAAGAATTGGCTTTAACTTGATCATACATCAATTCATGCGTAAGGATACATGAATTACAAAGCTTATTCAGATTGAACTAAGACAAGGGTTAGAATACTTACCTTCAGCGTCCGCTACGGTATAAATAACTTTATGTTCGAGTCTTTCAAGTCTCTACAATATATGATTATATAATGCCATACATTAGGTCATATATAATCAAGTATGAATATGACTATATCTTACCCTTCATCTCAATCTAATCATGTATTAGATTTGATTACTAATAATTTTGGCTTCTCATCATACTTATATTCATATTCGATTAGGTTATTATCAACCTTCTCATACTATCCTTAAGGTTTAACAAGGTTTTAACAATGTTACTTTCAAGTTCCTTAAGGTAAGTTCACTTTGAACTAATCACATTCCTTGCTTTGTACTTACAAACATTCCTTACTATCTTTGATCTAGAAATTTGGTCTTTGCGGCTAACTTGTTCTCCTTAAGGCCCAACTTGACGAGATTCTGATAGCAAAGTCCGGACTTGGCTGCTGCAGCCATGATCCTTACTTTCGATGGTCCGTGATTGCTGTAGCTTCCTCTTTCAATGGAGAGGTCAAAACTATTCATGGCTGCTTGCGGCGTGCGACAAATTGGCCTTGAAATTTTGGCCATGGCGGCATTTCTCTACATGCACCAATAGTATGGACAATTTTTCAACTTTGCGAAATTCCCGAGCTCATAACTTCTTTGTTATAAGTCCGAATTAGCTCGTTCAAAAGCCTACGGTTCACAAATTACATACTCTACGTGTTCATGCAAGAATCTTATATTTTCGACTTCGTTTGCTAAAAAATTTACCTATTGGTTCATTTTTAGTGAAAACGATAAATGTTCGTGAATGTTCAATGCTCGTTTCTTCGTTCTAAGTCAGAATTCGATCATTTTTGAGTCTGCAACTCTATAATGCCAAATATGACTTGTCTCCATCAAAAACTAGCGTTTCTAAATTCAAACAAAAAATTTGACTTCTATTCTGAGAATTTCACTAATTCAACGATTATCGTCCAATCGTGAAACTTTAGGCAAATCTTCATTACTTATGATTCGTTTATTACTTCAAATGAATTCAATTCATCATATGAACATCTCAACATACTTATTACATCAACTTATTTTCATGATGGATTTTGACTTATTCTACCATGAGCTTATAACTTGTTAAAGTATAAACTACTTATAGCTTCATTGTTCATAAGTTATGATAATTAATGTCTTTTAATCATCATCCTTATATGTTCTCAACATATAGTTTCATTCCTGTATACTTGATACAAGTTCATACAAGTTCTTTATTTTCATACAAACTCTCAAGGTTAACCTATAACAAGTTCATATAGCTTCTTCATAAGTTTACAACTTATGCAAGTTTAAATGACTTATTTTTGATTTAAGCGACTTAAGTTCATTTAATTAATCATTCTTCTTACTTCTTAACATCCATACTCACTAATCCCTACTCCTCTTATCAACCTATCATGGTAGAGATAGAAGATTAAAGGACAACAAGTCTTACCCTTGAAGTTCCTTGGAATAAGTCTTCTTTTTCTTCTCAAATGAAAGTAGCTTATTCTCTCTAACACTTAAGTACTTTATAAGTTGATTGGATGAGTTGAACAATAAAGAAATGACTAGCAAGCTCCTCTCATTTATAGAATTCCCAAGGTTAGGGTAGTTTAGTTAATATACCATCCCACCTCCTTAAGCCACCTCCTTACTATTCATTACTTGCTACTCACAACACTTATCTCTTGCTTGGCCATTACACCCAAGTCTTGGTCATCACACATAATACTTGGTCATCACACATAATACTTGATTACCAAGATTAACCATAGTAACATGGTTTGCGCCATGGGTCATTACAACCCAATGGATCCTAGCTTACTTGGATTAACTTACTTAACTTTTGGACTTGTATTAATAAACATTAACTTGTTCATTAATTAACATTTGGGCCTTACCAATAATTTACTTAGGCTTGTACAAATTCCTAACAAATTCCAAAAGTCCAATACTATTGCTCAATACATATAACGTATTATTTACATATCATTCTCGTATTCTAACTCATATACAACTTTGTTATATACGATATACCATCATTCATACAAAGTCGTATAATACCTTGTATTATACTCGTATACATTACCTTGTACAATACTCACGTATCATACGATTATTACTTAACTCATTAATTCTTCCCTTTCCTTAACGTTCTCAATTTAAGTCCGCGAGAGAAATATTGCATTTCCCATACTTAGATTATTATTACATAATCCATCTTACCATAACATTCTATCATTATGTATTTCTCGAAAGTTCAAAAATAATTTCCGAGCAAATACCGATGAATAGTGTTTTTCGAAAAAATTCTCGGAAAACTTTTATTTTTGTCTTGGAAATTTAAACACTTTAATTCCTTCACGTAGCTAAAATACTATGACATTCCCACATTATTAGGTTATACAATGACAACCATCTTGATAACACATAAAATATAATTTTATTTAATAAAATTATTTTACAACAAAATCCGAATTTCCCGGTCGTTACAATGGCTAACACAAAGGTTAGACAAGCAATAAGAAAACTTACCTTCAAGTGTCTTTGAATACAATATTCAACAGTTCTCAGTCTTACAGAATCTACATGATATGTTCACATAGCACACTATAATTAACTACCAAACAATCTAATCACATTATTTCTACCAACTTCTTTCTCTTCTATGTCTTAATTGAATTTATTTCATTAATAATATCAATTCGACTTAATATCCTTCATTACGGCTTGTTAACGTTCTTACGTTACTAACCGAGACTCGATCATCATCGGCGAAGTACCAACGTTGAATACAATTCTACTTTCTTACTCTTTACGTTCTTTGTTTAATTACTAGTTAAACAACAATAAATTTCTAAGGTCATCACTATATATATGATATAGGAATGGTCTTAACATGCATATGAAGTATATACACTTGCCCCATAATTTCCTTGCGATACCTGGGTTCAAAATTAACTAAATCAATCTTTTCCTCTATCTCGGCGATGCGGCGCCATCTCCTAATTCAACACTAGTGTTGCGGCGCCATTCTACAGTAGCTAATCACTAGTCTCGATCTTTGTGTGCGAGACTTTTTTATATATAGTAGCAATCGCGGCGCCACTCTTGATGATGATTCTTACTTATACACAAAGGCTGCTGCTTGGCGTTTAACTTCGGGTTGGCGCTGCTGCGCCTCCCTTGAGCCTTAGTTGACTTTGACAGTTTGGTTTTTTTATGAACTTCCCGAGCTCATAACTTATTCGTTTTACATCCGAAGTAGCTCGTTCAAAAGCCATTAACTCCTAAACTATTTGCACTATGATTTCATCAGAAAATATTTCATTTTTGAATCTTCTAACATGAAATTCACTGATTAGTTCATTATCGAGCGTTCATTTATCATTCATAAGCGTTCATAGCTCGTTTTCTTCGTTCTAAGTCAGAATTCGACGGTTCTTAAGTCCACGACTCTTGAATACCTTATCTCACCTGATGCCATTGAAAACCAAAGTTTCCAAGTTACACGACAACTTTTGACTACTAATCCGAGATTTTTACGTTTTCAATGTTTAACTCTGAATCTCGGAAATTTCGCCATAACTTCGTTACTCGTGTTCTATATGCCAAATCAAATAGAACAACTCCATTGATTCATCATCTACATCCTAACCAAGCAATGTAACAATCCAAGATTTTATTATTTGTAATTTAAAATATTTATTAAATTAAATAAATATTTTATTGATGTGGTTGTTGTTAGTAACTATTTGTGAATTAAATTTATTGGATACCATTCTAATTTAATTTAATTTAATAGTTGGAAAGTTTCAAGATAAAATGAAATGATATATTACTATTTTAATATTATAATTTAAAATGGTATGTTAAATTATTAAATAAAATTATAATGAGTTTATAATTTGGTGATAATTGAATTAAGTGGAAATTTTATTTAGTGTGTTTATTGGATATGGAAATCTAAATAAATAATATGTGATTGCAAATAGTATGTGATTATAAATTATAAACTAAACTATTTATTAAAATAAGTTGAATTAGTTTTAAATGGACTTACCCAAACAAGGCTTAAAATATTAAGTCTTTATTTTAAAAAGTTTTTGCCAAACAAAGCCTTATGGCTTTTGAATTTTGAATTTTAATTATAATAAATAAAATAAATATAATAAATCAATTACTAATTAAAATACATTTATAACCTATACGTTTATATGTTTGTAACTGATATATTAAGTATGTGTATTACCTATCAATTTTATTTTACGCATACTGTTAGTTGGCTTGGTTATTAGTTTTGTTTACGCATTTGAGTTATTTGCTAAGCCTAAGAAGAAAATATAGAGAGTTTGAGAGAGACTTGTGAGAGATTTCAATGGTTATCAAGGATTTTTCAAGCAAAAGAAGGTATTATTCATAACCTTAATATTATATATATATATATATGTGTGTGTGTGTATGTGTGTTTTACGACATGAATTTCAAAGCTCTGTGGATCCAGTTTTCTAGAATTGTTGATATATAACTTGTTATTATGTATTGGTGGTGTTAGAGTTGTATTTAGACAAGGAATTGTATGTTAATTTCGTTTAAAAAGGAAGAAAATTGATTATTGTGACTATATGTATATATATGGGTTGTGAAAGTACCAAATTTGGTTGTTAATTCGTAAAGTAATAGGTAAATTGAGCTTTAAATGTATTTATTAAGTAAGTAACGAAGCGAACATAGTTTGAATGAATTAATTTGGTGTATAATTGTGATCACAATGTTAATTTTGTCAAACAATGTCAAAAATGGAGTTTTTTGGTTTAAAACATGGCATTCAAGAATTTAAATTTTCTGAAATTATTTTTTAGTTGTTTGAAATTAGTATATATATGATGGGTAATGTTTATGTGTAATCTATGTAAGTTATACGTGTTAATTTGGGTGCTAAAAATTAAGATACAGGTCAAATTAGCTTTATTTTTGTTCTTCGTGCCCAGCTTCAGAATCTATGTTACATCATAGCTCAATCTTAGCGCCACAACGCCAAGCCTTGCAATCATGCAACGCTAACTCCAGGTTTGCGCTTCATACATAATAAGCTGACTACCACTCAAGCACTGCAAAGACCTTTCCCAGTTAGTAAACTAGAAAAAAAATACTTGGCTAATGTTAACGAGAATAGCCGAAAAGTGTATTTTAATTACACAAATTCTGTAATTTTGATATGGTGCAATATTATGACTGTTAAAATGTAATTTATGTTAATTGTGGTATTATAGTACTTAGAATGAGAATTTTATTAACAATTACCGAGTTTTATTATTACATTATTAGTGTAATTTGATTATGTGGTTAAAAATCAAGCCATACATGAAGTAGATACTTAATTGTATACAGAGTATATGTAGTAACTAATTGTGTCATAACGACATGTGTATAGGATACTATGAATCGAATTATTACGGTTTAGCTTACACGCAAGGCAAGTTTCTAAACCTTACCTCTTGATATTGAGCAAGTTTTCTTATCTTTAACTTGTTTCTTAGTATGCAAGTTCTCTAACTCTAATGTTACGATTGTGCAATTTTCTTTACTCTACCTCATTTACTATTGAGCAAGTTATTCTTAATCCTATTTATACAATTTAATTATGTTCATGCAAAACTATTTAACATAACTCTTACTTTGAGAAGGTTTCCTACTTTAACTTGTTTTTTAACATGCAAGCCTCTAAATTCCGATATACGTATGTTGGACAAGTTTTATCGTTCAAATTTCTATTTATTATGCATACTCAATACTCAATTCTAAACAAAATTCTAACCTTAGCTTAATATTGTTCAAGCAAGAAATCTTATGTTGTTCAATGCTTATGCTTCTAGTTTATTTCTAAAGCATGCCCTTAATATACAATGTTAATTCATTTATGACTTATTACATAGCATATTGTTATTACATTCTTATTCAACTAATCCTTAGTTGATGTTCGTTAAACTGTAAATTACCTTGAAACTTATCCAAACCAAGCTTACTTTGGTGCGGACTTGTATTCTAAATGTTGAGAGGAACAACCATATTATAGGGGATAATTTACGCATAAGCGTTTAGATGTTTGTGCACAATACATTATACAAAGGGATGATCCCCCTAAGTACGAGGAGTCCCTACTGTCTTATGACTGTTAAAGTTTAAGTTGAAAGAATACTTATAATTATGGACATAGTTCGTGGTATTATGACCCTCAGATATATATATTTTAAATTATGTTCCTGATTATCATTGTTGGAGCACATTATTCAGTTCTATTGAGCCTATTTATTTGGTAGTTGTTATGATGTTTTATTCATTGTTATTTTAAGTGAGCATTGTTTACTCACTCTTGCTTATATAAATATTACAGATAAAGTTGAGAAGGTCAAAGAACCTACCACCAGTAAAGGGAAAGGGAAGATGAACAAGTATTGAAGACTTGTAAATCTGTGACTCTTATATTGTTATACTTTATTTTAAAATATTGTGATGTAGTTATTTCATTTTCCGCATTTGACATTTGTATTTAAAGGTTAGATAACCTGGGAGATTTTTAATGAACTTAGTGATGTAATCCTGGAATGGAAAGGTTTATTGTTAAATTTTATTATATTGTGTAGTTACAAATGGACGTTTTTATCAAGTGAATACCAAATCTTGTGGGAATGAAGTACCCGAATTTGGGGGTGTCACAAGTTGGTATCAAAGCTTTAGGTTATGAACCTTAGGTGGGGAAAAGCCTTAGGAAGTAACATTTAAAAACATAGTGGTGATAAACTCTTATCGAGTTTTAAGGAAGAAGTAATAAAACACTATTGTGCTTATGTGATTGCAACCTATGTGCTTGTGAGTGTTGAGTAGTAATGATTAGTAATTAAAACTTAAAATTTTGGTTGTTAGGATGGCTAATGTAGGAGAATCCAGTCAGGCTAGGGGGGAAGGATCCCAGATGCCTAGGGAGGAGGAGCCTCGGGATATTCAGGTGGTTTGGGAACAACTACTACCACGGGAAACATCTCCGTTGGTCACAGTGGTTGAGCATGAGGGTTTACCTGATTAGGATGATGAGATAGAGACGGACGAGGAGGACCCTGTGGAGCTTCCACAGTCGAATGAGGATGAGGAGGACGAGGAGGAAGAGATTCCATTAAACTCGATCGTTGCCCGTATGTACGACAAAGTATACGACCGCAATGTGGAA
The DNA here is from genome assembly GCA_020205615.1 of Panax quinquefolius. Classification (NCBI taxonomy): domain Eukaryota; kingdom Viridiplantae; phylum Streptophyta; class Magnoliopsida; order Apiales; family Araliaceae; genus Panax; species Panax quinquefolius. Next base: position 86,075,337 of record CM035154.1, on the reverse strand, counting down.
CTTCAGGATAGCGTCGAAGAGTTGGAAGAGATAGTAGCTGAACAATAGACCTCAATGGCACAGAAGGACAACGAGATCCATGATTTAGAGGAACATCTAAGTAATGTCGAAGGGAAGCTGATCCATACTGAGGGAGGAAACGAGTAACTGACAGAGGAAATCGCAGAGCTGAAGAACAAATTGAAAGAAGAGTCTACTCAGAGGGAAAGAGCCGAGGACGCATATGAGGAAGCTTCTCAACAAGCCAGGGTAGCAGAGAGAGAGGTACAAGTAAAGATGATCAAGATGGAAGGGATGAATAGTGTTTTCAACCTTACGATTAATCGAGCTCAAGATCGGGTCATGTGTTATCCAATTCAGTTCGAGACGCTACCATCGTACATGTTAGATCGCTAAACAATGTTCTGTATTATGGAAGAAGAGCGTCGTAAGGCTATGCAGTATTTTAGTAGGTCATCATAAATGTACTTGATATGTGGTTAATGATATGATAAATAAGATGTAAATCGCAAGTGTTACGTAACCTATGGGATATGATGATGATGTTGTCCTGAAACTTTAGTATTTCAGGAAAGTAATGTAAATAGCAATGATGCTATTGTTCTTATGTTCTCTAAAGATGATAAATGAATAAAATGTTAATTTTTATTCAAGATGTTATATAACGCCCTAGAAAATTGAACCTTTTGTAAAAACTTTTAACAATGAATAAACTAATATTATTTATTATTATTACGTGTTGATAAGATGAATGTCATTTTATAACCTAGAACCGTCGGAACGTCGTAGTATTTTAACTACGTGAGAGAATTAAAGTGTTTGAATTTCTAAGATGAAAATAAAAGCTTTCTGAGAAATTTTTTAAAAAACACTATTCATCATTTTCTGCTCGGGAAATATTTTTGAACTTTCGAGAAATGTGTAACGTTATAATATCAAGGGGAGATGGATTATGTAATAATAATCTAAGTATGGAAAACACAATATTTCACATGCGGACTTATTTTGAGAACGTTAGGAATATTAAGCGTTAAGAATAGAATGTATTGATTATATGATATGTAAGTATTATATGAGGTATTGAAAGCAAGTATGATACGAAGTATTATACGAGTATGTATGAAGAATGGAATAACGTATGTTATGAATTAGTATACGAGCTAGCATACGAGAATTATACGTGTAGTATATATATGTCAAGGTTTTTAATTAAATGGAATGGACTTGTAGAATTATTAGCATATTGGTCGAAGTCCAATAGAAATTGGATGTGCAAGCCCAAGTGTTTGATAATTAAAAGTCCTAGCTAAAATAATGCAAGCCCAATAGAAATAAGATCAACTAATTGAAGTAAGCCCAATGTCATGATCCATTGGATAAATAGGATCCATGGAGCAAACCAAGAGTAATATGGGTAAGACTTGGTAAGCAAGAACTTTAATTGGTGACCAAGTATAAGATAAGTCTTATGGTGGCCAAGTAAAAGAAGTGATAAGCAAGTTTACTTATGGCTAAAGCAATGAATAGTAAGGAGGTTAGTTGTGAAGGAGGGAGGTTATTATGACCATAATACCCTAACTTTGAGAGCTCTATAAATAGCAAGCTCGCAATTCATTTGTTTCTTGATTAAATTTTATTCAACTTTTATCAAAATAAGTGCTTAAGTGTTAGAGATAATAAGTCAAGAATAAGACAAAACATCCTTTGCTAGATTTTCAAAGATAAGAGAAGTACTAGTCTTCAAGGGTGAGACTCTAGTCTAATACATCTTTTATCTCTATCATTGTAGGGTGATAAGAGAAGTGTAATTGTATGCTAAGAACATATAAGAAGTGATTAATGAATGATGTGATGCCCCCAAATCCAGGTCTCTTCCAACCCGACAGGTGGTGCTACACGGTACTACCATTCATATATTCATTCCATTGAAAAGCCTTAAAAGAACGAATATGTCTTCTATATATTAAAATAATATTTACATTCCCCAGCTTCTTTATAACCCTTTCACTTGTTCTTGTCATAATATCAAATATATTACAATCGTTCATACTATACTATTACATAAATATTCTACAGGTTCGTCTTCGCCTTGCCCTTATCCTTGCCAGAGCCGTCGGTCCATTCAATTTTAGCTGTGTTCATATGGTTCATACAAGAGTGAGCATGACTAGCTCAACAAGTACAACATTTCTAATAAACAACATGCTTGAAACATAGGAATCATATATCTTCGATAACTGAACAATAGTTACGAAGTACTATCGGTAATTAAAAATAGCACTTCTTTTCCTTCAAAACGTTTTACAACAACAATATTCAGTTAAACATCAATTAAGGTCAAAGACCTTGAGCATATCATAAGTTCTTTAAAAAGGACATCCCGACACAAAGTCCATAAGCCCGACATTTCTTACGAGCACGTCTAGGTGATCAGCCTATAGTACTCTATGTTGATCAACACTACATTCATTAAACGTATGTGCGTTTATGTTGTGGCAACCTCACCTGCCTATCGTATGACAATAAAACATTTTTAGCATACTTAGTCTTCGATTGAAAACCACACCAATATAACTTGGTAAACCTTGTACATGCTTTGATAGAAAAATAATTTAAATCGAGCCGAAAGAATTGGCTTGGAGTTTATTATATAATACTTCATGTGTAAGAACACATGAATTACAAAGCTTGTCCAGATTGAACTGGAATAAGGGTTAGAGTACTTTCCTTCAGCATCTGCTACAGTTAATAACACGTTCTTTGTTTAAGTCTTTGAGTCTCTACAGTAATGATAATATCACATAACACATTAGGTCATGAATGAGCATACATAGTTCCTAATGTATCTTACCCTTCTTCTTAATCTAATTATATCTTAGATTTGTTCTTATTGGTTCTGGCTTTTCGTTACGTTGTTTTTATCTTCATATTACATTCATATTCGATTGCTATCTTTAACCTTTAGGCAACATTATTAAGGTTTAACATTACCTTATAATGCTTTATTAAGTCCTTTAGTTCTTTACTAATGAGTTACTGTTCATGTTATACTCGTAAACCTTCATCACTGTCTAAAATCTAGGAATTGGTCTTTGGTACGGTCATTGCCCTTCATCTCGTGTTGCAAATATGAAGTTAGCGATGTGAGCAGAGCCCTGCTTTATGGCGCTATGGCGCTATGGCGCCACACTTTACTCTCTCAATCGCGCCGCGATGCGACTTTGCAGTATGTTCTTGCACTGTATATGGTGCTGCAGTGCCACCAATATACCTTGGGTTGGCGCCGCGGTGCCAACTCTGTGCACCAGAAAATTTTGACAAACTTTAAATTTTACAAAACTCCCGGACGCATAACATCTTTGTTATAAGTCCGAATTGGCTAATTCAAAAGCCTACGGTTCACAAATTCCATACTCTATTTGTTCATTCAAGAATTTTATCTATTTGACTTTGTTTGCTCAAAATTCACCTATTAGTTCATTTTTAACGAAAACGATAAACGTTCATGAACGTTCAACGCTCGTTTTTTCGTTCTAAGTTGGAATCCGGTCATTTTTGAGTCCGCAACTGTATAATGCCAAATATGACATGTCTCCATCGAAAACCAACGTTTCCGAGCTCAAACATAAAATACGACTTCCATTCTGAGAATTTCACTAATTTGACGCTTAACGTCCAATTGTGTGAATTCTGGCATATCTTTGTTACTAACGATTTGATTATTGTTCTAAATGGATTCTAACCATCATATAAACATTTCAAACTACTTATTACATTAACTTAATTTTAAATTAGGTTTTAACTTATTCTTCATAAGTTCATGGCTTATCAACTTATAACTTTCATGATTTCATTTACTTGTGACTTATTATTGATTTAAGTCCTTTACTCAATGCTCTCATATCTTATCCAACATACTAGCTTTATATGATAAAACATATTACTAGTTCATCATAAGTTCATGGTTTATTTATGTTCAAGTTGCTTATTCATAACTTATTCGGCTTAAGTCCATTCATTAATCAATTCTTATATGTTCTTAACATACATGCTTATTTCATTACACTTCTCTTATCATCCTATAATGATAGAGATGGAAGAATTTTGGACACAAGATCAATACCTTTGATGAACTAGTTCTTCTTCTTGGAAAATCTATCAATGGAAGCTTTGACTTAAAAGTGCTTATTCTCTCTAACCAATAAGTTGCTTTATATTTGGAAGTTGTTAGTGTTTTGAATAGTGAACAAATGTCTAGCAAACTTCCTCTATTTATAGGCTTGACAAGGTGAGGGCATTAGAGTCAGTAAAACATCCCACCTCCTTACTAACATCCTTACTATTCATATCTTAAACCCAAAGTAAACTTGCTAGCCACATTAATTTCTTGATCACCACATAAAGTTCTTGCCCATCAAGTCTATCCATGGGTTGCACCATGGATCCTAATTATCCAATGGATCATAATTTGGGCTTTAATCCACTTAGCTTGTCTCAAACCTTTGGGCTTACATTAAGTTACTATGGGCTTTAGCTTACTAATTACTTGGGCTTGCACATTCAATTCTTATTGGACTCTACCAAATTATTAACAATCCTACAAGTCTCACTTAATTGGCTAAAAAGCCTTATATCATAAACTATACGTATAATTCTCGTATTCTAGTTCGTATATTAATTCGTAATATATGTTATCTCATTATTCATACATATTCGTACAATACCTCATATTCAATATCTTGTACAATACATACGTATCATACCATCCTTACACTTTCTTCATAACGTTTAATATTCCTAACGTTCTCAAATTAAGTCCGCATGTGAAATATTACGTTTTCCATACTTAGATTATTATTATATAATCCATCTCACCTTGATATTGTAACGTTACGTATTTCTCGAAAGTTCAAAAATAATTCCCAAGTAGAAATCGATGAATAGTGTTTTTTAGAAAATTTCTCTGAAAACTTTTATTTTTATTTTAGAAATTCAAACACTTTAATTCTCCCACGTATTTAAAATACTATGGCTTTCCGATGTTTCTAGGTTATTGAACGTCAAACATCTTACTAACACAGAATAATAATAAATAATAATATTTTATTCATTATTAAAAGTATTTACAAAATGTTCGATTTTCTGGGGTGTTACACTCTCTCCCCCTTATAAGGTTTCTGTCCCTAAAATCTCGCTATATAAAAAAAATACACAAATAATTGAGGGTAATTCTCTTTCATCTTTTCTTCAAGTTTCCACGTTGCTTTTTCTGCATCTTGGTTCTTCCATAACACCTTTACCGAAGGTATAACTTTATTACGCAGAACTTGTTCCTTTCTATTGATGATTTGAATTGGAAACTCTTCATACGTTAAGTCTTTCTCGATATAAATAGGCTCATATTCTATCACATGCTTATAATCCGGCTTATAAGGACGTAATACCGATACGTGAAATACATTATGTATTCGTTCTAAGTTTGGAGGTAATGCTACCATGTAAGCTACCTCACCTACCCATTTTAACACTTCGAAAGGTCCTATAAACTTCGGGCTTAACTTCCCCTTCTTTACAAAGCGTATCTTTCCTATCCAGGGAGATACCTTTAGAAAGACGTAAGAGCCTACTTTGAATTCTCTATTCTCTCGATGCGAATCAGTAAACTTCTTCTGTTTGTCTTGAGCTGCTACCAAACACATCTATATCAGTTTAACAATGTCCGTTGTTTGCTGCACCAATTTAGGTCCTAGCATTCGGCATTCTCCCACTTCATCCCAATACAATGGTGTTCTGCATTTCCTTCTGTACAAAGCTTCATAAGGCAGCATACCCATGCTTGCATGATAACTATTGCTATACGCAAATTCTATTAATGGTAGATGATCATCCCATCTAACCTTGAAATCCATGACGCAAGATCTTAAAATATCTTCTAACGCCTGAATTGTTCTTTCGCTCTGTCCATCGGTCTGTGGATGATATGTCGTACTCAGCTTCAACTGTGTTCCCAACTGCTCTTGTAAACTCCTCCAAAAGTTCGATGTGAATCATGGGTCACGATCTGACACAATCGATATTGGTGCTCCATGTCTAGAAATTATTTCCTTAATATAACGTCTAGCTAATTGGTCTAAGTTATATTTGACCCTAATTGGCAAAAAGTTAGCCGACTTCGTTAACCGGTCCAGTATTACCCAAATTGCATCATACCCCTTCTGAGTAGTCAGAATTCCTACCACAAAATCCATCGTGATATTTTCCCACTTCCACTCCGGAATTTCCAATGACTGTAGCAAGCCACTTGGTCGTTGATGTTCGGCCTTAACTCTCTGACAAGTCAAGCACCTACTCACATACTCGACGATATCTCTCTTCATGTTCGGCCACCAGAAACTCTGTCGAAGATCATGATACATCTTAGTGCTACCAGCATTAATCGAAAACCTCGAACTATGAGCCTCTTGTAAAACTTGCTCCTTTAATTCTGTCTCATTCGGAACCCAAATTCTTCCTTCAAATCTCAATAACCCGTCATTATCAAGACTGTACTTAGTCTCTTTTCCATTGGTTAACCGTTCCTTTACTCGGTCACACTCAACAGTTTTGAGCTACACCTCCTTGATTCTCTCTGCGATAGTAGATTGCATCTCTGTCGTAAAAGGTATCTGCCCCACTTCACTTGGAAAATTCCATTCTATCTCCATCCTAGCCATCTCTATTATTAACTCAGTTTGAGCCGTTAACATAGACAACTTTTCCCGACCCTTCCTACTTAAGGCGTCAGCAACTACATTGGATTTTCAAGGGTGAGACAGGATTTCACAGTCATAATCCTTTATCAACTCCAGCCATATCCTTTGCCTCATATTCAACTCCTTCTGTGTGATGATATATTTTAGACTCTTATGGTCTGTATATATCTCATATTTTTCCCAATAAAGATAATGTCGCCATATCTTTAGAGCAAAAACGACTGTGGCTAGTTTCAGATCATGAGTAGGGTAAACTTTCTCATAATCCTTCAACTGCCTAGATGCATACACAATGACCTTGCCTTGCTGCATGAGCACGCAACCAAGTCTTCTATGCGAAGCATCGCTATAAACTACGAAATTTCCTATGTCATCGGGTAATGACAAAACAGGCGCTTCACTCAAACTCTTCTTCAATTCTTGAAAACTGTCTTCACATTTATCTGTCCACTCATATTTCATCGTCTTCCTTGTCAAGTTAGTCAACGGAGTCGCTATCTTCAAAAAATCCTGGATAAATCTCTGATAGTAACCCGCTAACCCTAGGAAACTCCGTACCTCAGTCGGCGTTTTTGGTTGTTCCCAATTCAACACTGCTTCCACCTTCGCTGGATCTACTGAAATCCATTCTTGATCAATGACATGGCCTAAAATTTGCACCTTTTCTAACCAAAATTCACACTTCGTGAATTTCGAATACAACTTCTCCTTCCTAATTGTCTCAAACACTAATCTTAGGTGTTCAACATGATCTTCTGGCGTCTTAGAGTAGACTAGAATATCATCGATAAACACCACTACGAACTTGTCCAAATATTGTTTGAACACTCTGTTCATCATATCCATAAATGTAGCTGGTGCATTAGTCAACCGAAATGACATCACAAAAAACTCGTAATGACCATAATGAGTCCTAAATGTTGTCTTTGGTACATCCTCCTTCCTTACCTTCAACTAATGATATCCCGTTCTTAAATCTATTTTTGAAAAATACTTAGTAAAATTTAAGTAGGCACACATAGAAGGGAGGGTTGAATTAGTGTGGGAACAAACGGTGTCAAACTTTTGATTCAATAAAAATTCTTTTGGATATTAAATGCAGGAGGCTGGATTCTAAATCCTTATAGATTTAAAAGTTAAGACAAGATGTTGAGTTGATGTAAGACTTTCTAAAATGCTTAATTTAGAGACTTAGCCTTTTTCAGAATGTGATTATGTGAAAACAATTTGCTAAATTAGTTTTGTAAATTTATAGATATAGAATGCAGCCTGCTGGATAGATAGCTGAATGATGAGATAATTTAGCACAATAAGCAATCACATGAACACAAGGAATTTTTATGTGGTTCAGCCCCTATCCTCGATTCTAGTGGCCTAATCCACGTCCAATACAAACTAGTATTCGAGATTCTCTTTAATAATTAACTTTGATTACAATTAAATCCCTTTACAAGACAAGTTTCAAAACCTTTGAGTACTTATACTCCCCGAGCACCTTTGCTCCCTAGCACCTCTGCCCCCGTGCACCTATGCACCCTTAAGCACCTATGCTTCTTTGAACTTGCTTGCAAAACCTCTAATCCAACCCGGATTAGAAACCTTAGACTAACAACTTAGTCTACTGCATATTTAGAGAATTAATCAAATATATGACAACAAAATAATCTATGATCAAAGAAATAATTATATCAACAATTCAAGGCTCAACTAGAATGCAATGATCAATGTATTAAAGATATCACCAAGTTCAATAGCCGTCTCTGAGATCTGGAATATAATCCGTGTAGCACAACAACCTTTTTTAAATCTTCACAATTGAAAAACTTGAATAATGTTTATGAGTTTGTATGTGAAGAAAAAGATCGATGTATCAGAAGGAACTTTTTAGTATACTGCCTGGTGTTTTTCTCTATAGTTCAAACCCACGGCTAAAGCATATATATAGATAGGAAAACTTTTTGCCTGTTGCTAATTTTAGTCGTTACCCATTAAGAATTAATTCCAATATAGATTTATATATATATAGACATTAATAGTTTATTTCGTAAAACTCCATATATATGTCCATTAAAATTAAGCACATGGTATATTAGTTGGAGATATAACCAATTAAGGAGCATGTGAGTCAATCAACTTAATATTTGATTGAATAAAATATTCGTTTGCTTTAATTTTGTTTCCTTTGACTCAAGATAGAATCATGTTAATCAAAGTATGTTCATTAATTTAGTTAACAATAAAAATTAACTTCACTAAATTATGAGCTTCTTCAATAAGAAAGTAAATCAGTTGTTAACTCCTTTTATCCAACGGATGTACTGTTCATTTAGGAATCAATGAAAGATTTTATAGATTATTCAAATCTTATTTCCAAACATCTTCCTATTAAAGTGATGAGATCACGTTGCTTAATTTAAGGAATGAACTTTTAGAATATCCTTACTTATGGAATCTAAATATGCAACCTTAATTACGGAATCAGTTAAATAAATTTATAAGATTTAATTATGGAATCAATTTAATCACCTTTAAATATGAAATAAATATATCATCTAGATTTACATTTACTAAATGGAATTCCATATTAATGTCATGCAATTCAAAAATATTTCCATATTCATTTTGAAACTCCAATTAATTTGTTCCATAATTAATTATTTTCATGATTATGGCAAACCCAATAATAAAACACCATATCCCAAAATTTATGGCGACAATATTGGTTAGAGATATGAAAGATAATGATCTTTTTAAAACTCATTTACTAATCAACTCCATCAATTATGGGAAGTATCAATATTTAAAAAACATTTCCATATTTATTTTAAAATCCCAATCTATTTAGATTTGCCCTCACTAATTAGCTTTCCAAAAATTACTCTAATTAATTGATCCATCCTAATTGATTCTAGAGATATGAATATTTATTTGCTTAATCAATTTTAAGGAAAGTTCATTCAATTAATAAATCATGGAAAAATATTGAATAACTCAATCCCAAGATATATGGTATAGATTTAGATAAAGAATCAAAATCTATTTTAAATTAATTCATTTAATTATGGGAATGTTTTAAAATTAGCTTTTCAAAAATCACTCCAATTATTGATCCATGATAATTGATTATGAAGATATGCAAATTTGATTTGTTTAATCCATTTTAAGGAAAGTTCAATCAATTAATAAATCATGGAAAACATAATGAATAACTCAATCCCAAGATATGTGGTATAGATTTATTAAATCCATAAATTATGGAAAGGCTTCAAAATTAGCTTTTCAAAAATTACTCCAATTTAATTAATATTTGATCCGTATTAATTTTGAAAGCTTAATTAAATATTTTCATAATTAATCTTTAATTAATTAATCATTTTAATTTATTCCACAATTAATTAATGATGCAATGCAATGCAAATCCTAGAGCCTTGATTAAGAAATAATTAAAGCTAGGATCTTACATTTATTTCCGAATGACTCAAATAATTCTTCAAGCCAGCATGTCTTCAATCCTTTAATAAATCAAAGCTTCAAGAATTCTTTTAATATCATGTAATGCATCAATAAACATTTTAGTACAATAGGAAAGTCATCATCAAAACCTAAGGATGGAATATGACCAAGTCAACATTCTCCCCCTTTTTGATGACGACAATATAATAATTATGGCTCCCCCTAAAACCATGCATATATTAAAATATTCTTGACAAGATAGAATAACAACATAAAGTTAGACAAGAGATATTCAATATGCACTCATCTTGATATTTAATATGAACTCATCTTGTACCTCAATCTGTTTCAACATGATTAGACAAAACATATCATAATTTCTCTCCCCCTTTGTCATCAATCAAAAAGAATAACATATGATTTTTCTCCCCCTTTGTCATTAATCAAAAAGAAAGGAAGGACATTGAAAAATGATGTATACCCGTAGAAAGAATCATGGTTGCTTTTAAAAATGGTTGGCAAATATGAGTCTAAGAATCTTTTTTTTTTGTTAACCCATGTGATTAAAAGATTTAAATATTTTCTTAATAAAGTAAGCTAACCATATAGATTCAAGTAAGCAATCATACTTTCATATTTAGTTACCTCTACGTCAATACCTTTATCATATGATGTGAATTTAATTGGCGTACTCATTTGTGTAGCCTTTGATATATATTTCTCAAATTCAAAACTTTTGATCAACTCTTTTGTGTATTTGGTTTGATGTATATATGGCATCCTTTGTTTACTTTATTTAGAGTCCCAAACAAAAAATTTATGTTCTCTCATTAAGCTTATGTCGAACTCCTTATGCATAAACTTAGAAAATAACTCACAAAGAAACTCATTAGTAACATCAAATATTATATGGTCTACATATATTTGCATAATGATAATATATTTATTTTCATGCTTAAATAATGTAGAATTGATTTTACCTCGAGTGAATCCATTTGAGATGAGATACTTACTTAACCTCTTGTAACAAGCCCTTAGAATTATTTGAGCTTGTTTAGGTTTATAATCATGATTTGGGTAGTTCTCATACTCAAATTTGGGAGTAATATCTTCAATAATATTTTTGGGTGGATGACTTTTGAGATACTTTGCTGCTTTCGGCATTTCATCTTTCTTTTCTAAGAATACAGTTTGCTAGACAATTAGATGATGCTATATTCTGTTTGTCGAATCCAGACTACTGTTTCTTCTTACTGACGAATTTAGTTTGCTCCTTTGGATTACTCAATCTGTTTATTTAGAGAAGGTCCTTTGGCTTTGAGATGTAACTATAAAAAAAATTCATCGTTTTGGTACCCATATCTTTTTGGGTCCTTTTGGGTTAGTCACATACAAATCACTTTTCTTAATCCACACACTTTTAACTTTCATATTCCTTTTATTTGATGAACAATCTAAATGTCCCTTTGAGCCACATGTTTTACAAGTAGTGAAAGGAGAGCAATAATTTAATTTTAAATGTGATTTAGATTTTAAAATTTTTACATCACTCTTTTTATGTGTTGGATTATAGCCAATTCCTTGTTTTTCAAAGCTAGGTCTTTGTTTACCCAACATAATTGATAAATTTTCTTCCCCTTGGACAAATTTAGCCATTGATAATTTTAGTGAGTCTATTTCTTTTTGTAGTTCATTCATTGAAGGATTTTTAATATGAGAATGATCATTAAAAGCATCAATATAAACATCTATCATTGTTATTTCTTTGTTTAATTTTTCAACTTCTTTATTTAAATCATTAACCTTGTTGGAAAGAAATTTGTTATGATTTTCAAAAAAATCATTTTTAGCAATTAAAATATTTTCTTCTTGTGATGATGTATCTTGTTCAACTTCTTTCTTTTCATTATTAATATATCAACCTCATTCATTAAAGTATTTACTAAGTCTTTTATGTATACATTCTTTTCTCTTAATTTTTCATTTTCCCATTTCAAGAGATTATAATTAGAAATTGTTACCTCGCTCGATTCATCATTCGATTCCCATGAAGCATACTTGGTCTATTTGCATCAACTTCCACTTCGGACTCATCATCACTCCAAGTAATAAATTCTTTATTCCTTTTGCTATCTTTGTAGCTTAGTTTGCCTTTGTTCGTTGTTTTGATGCATTCCTTTTTGAAATGGCCCGGGCGTCCGCATTCAAAGCAAATGTCTTCATTTTGCTTTCCCTTCAATTTGTTTGAAGTGATTGCATTCTTTCTCTTAATCTTTCTCTGTAATAACCCTTTGAGCCTTTTTGAAAGTTTTGTAATTTCCTCATCTGAATCGTCCTCTAGCTCCTCTTCATCACCTGCAATAAGAGCAAGAACCTTCTTTCGAGGAGTATCCTCCTCATCATCATATTCCTTAATTGATGTTCAAATTCTTCTAACTCACCAAATAGAGTTAATGTATTCATAGAAGAAATATTTGGAGAATCTTGAAGAGTTGTAACTTTAGAAGCAAACCTCTTGGGCATAGCCCGAAGTAACTTACGATTGATCTCACTTTGTGGAATTGATTTATCAAGAAGCTTCATGGAATTCATTAGTACTAGGAACCTTGCTTGTGCCTCATTGATAGTCTCATCTTTCTCAAGCTTGAACATTTCATAATCATGCATGAGCATACTAAGCTTGACTTCTCTTACTTTCAATGTACCTTCATGGCTTACTTTTAAAGTATCCCAAATCTGCTTAGCCGTGTTGCATGAGGAAACTTTGTCACTTTTGGATTGTACCAATCCACTTAGGAGTGTGTTCATTACTTTTGAATCATAGGAGACCATGTGAGTTTCGGTTGAGTCCATTTCCATTAAGATCTGTGGAGTACCATTTTTTTCTTGGAATAACAGGACCATTCTCTATGACCCACCATTCCCATGGGTCTCTTTTAAGAAATATCGTCATTCGAAACTTCCAGAAGTTGAAATTTTTAGCTCCATAAAGTAGTGGAGGTCTAACAGTTGATTGACCTTTTTAAATGATGTTCCCAAGTTGTGCCATGCTAGAATCTTTCCCTACAAGTCAACTTTAAGACCAAGATAAGTAGATCCAAGCTTTGATAACAAATGAAATTTAAGTAGGCACACTTAGAAGGGGGGGGGGGACTAAGTGTGGGAACAAACGGTGTCAAACTTTTGATTCAATAAAAATTCTTTTGGATATTCAATGCAGGAGGTTGGATTTTGAATCCTTATAGATTAAAAAGTTAAGACAAGATGTTGAGTTGATGTAAGACTTTCTAAAATGCTTAATTTAGAGACTTAGCCTTTTTCAGAATGTGATTATGTGAAAACAATTTGCTAAATTAGTTTTGTAAATTTATAGATATAGAATGCAAATTTCTTTGGATAGATAAATAGAATGATGAGATAATTTAGCACAATAAGCAATCACATGAACACAAGGAATTTTTACATGGTTCAGCCTCTATCCTCTATTCTAGTGGCCTAATCCACGTCCAATACAAACTTGTATTGGAGACTCTCTATATTAATTAACTTTGTTTACAATTAAATCCCTTTACAAGACAAGTTTCAAAACCTTTGAGTACTTATACTATCCGAGCACCTTTGCACCCTAGCACATTTGCTCCCCGTGCACCTATGCACCTTTAAGCACCTATGCTTCCTTGAACTTGCTTGCAAAACCTCTAATCTAATCCGGATTAGAAACCTTAGACTAACAACTTAGTCTACCACATATTTAGAGAATTGATCAAATATATGACAACAAAATAATCTATGATCAAAGAAATAATTATATCAACAACTCAAGGCTCAACTAGAATGCAATGATCAAAGTATGAAAGATATCACCAAGTTAAATAGCCGTCTCTGATATCTGGAATATAATCCGTGTAGCACAACAACCTTTTTAAATCTTCACAATTGAAAAACTTGAATAACATTTATGAGTTTGTATGTGAAGAAAAGGATCGATGTATCAGAAGGAACTTTTTAGTATACTGCTTGGTGTTTTTCTCTGTACTTCAAACCCACGGCTAAACCATATATATAGATAGGAAAACTTTTTGCCCGTTGCTAATTTTAGCCGTTACCCATTAAGAATTAATTCCAAGATAGATTTATATATATATATAGACATTAATAATTGATTTCGTAAATCTCCATATATATGTCCGTTAAAATTAAGCACATGGTATAATAGTTGGAGATATAACCAATTAAGGAGCATGTGAGTCAATCAAGTTAATATTTGATTAAATAAAATATTCGTTTGCTTTAATTTTGTTTCCTTTGACTCAAGATAGAATCATGTTAATTAAAGTATGTTCATTAATTTAGTTAACAATAAAGATTCACTTCACTAAATTATGAGCTTCTTTAATAAGAAAGTAAATCAATTGTTAACTCCTTTTGTCCAATGGATGTACTGTTCATTTAGGAATCAATGAAAGATTTTATAGATTATTCAAATCTTATTTCCAAACATCTTCATATTAAAGTGATGAGATCACTTTGCTTAATTTAAGGAAGGAACTTTTAGAATATCCTTAATTATGGAATCGAGTTAAATAAATTTATAAGCTTTAATTATGGAATCAATTTAATCACCTTTAAATATGAAATAAAAATATCAATTAGATTTACATTTACTAAATGGACTTCCATATTAATGTCATGCAATTCAAAAATATTTCCATATTCATTTTGAAACTCTAATTAATTTGTTCCAGTAATTAATTATTTTCATGATTATGACAAACGCAATAATAAAACACCATATCCCAACATTTATGGAGACAATATTGGTTAGAGATATGAAAGATAATGATCTTTTTAAAACTTATTTACTAATTAACTCCATCAATTATGGGAAGTATAAATATTTAAAAACATTTTCATATTTATTTTGAAATCCCAATCTATTTAGATTTGCCCTCACTAATTAGCTTTCCAAAAATTACTCTAATTAACCGATCCATGCTAATTGATTCTAAAGATATGAATATTTATTTGCTTAATCAATTTTAAGGAAAGTTAAATCAATTAATAAATCATGGAAAAATAATAAATAACTCAATCCCAAGATATATGGTATAGATTTATATAAAGAATCAAAATCTATTTTAAATTAATTCCTTTAATTATGGAATGTTTCAAAATGCTTTTCAAAAATCAAATTGATCCAATAATTTTCAAAAAAATCAATCAATTATTAGATGTTTTCAAAATTATTTTAAATTAATTCCTTTAATTATGGGAATGTTTCAAAATTAGCTTTTCAAAATCACTCCAATTATTGATCCATGATAATTGATTATGAAGATATGAAAATTTGACTTGCTTAATCAATTTTAAGGAAAGTTCAATCAATTAATAAATTATGGAAAACATAATGAATAACTCAATCCAAGATATGTGATATAGATTTATTAAATTCATAAATTATGGGAAGGCTTCAAAATTAGCTTTTCAAAAATTACTCCAATTTAATTAATATTTGATCCGTATTAATTTTGAAAGCTTATTTAAATATTTTCATAACTAATCTTTAATTAATTAATCATTTTAATTTATTCCACAATTAATTAATGATGCAATGCAATGCAAATCCTAGAGCCTTGATTGAGAAATAATTAAAGCTAGGATCTTACATTTATTTCCTAATGAGTCAGGCAATTCTTCAAGTATTCATGTCTTCAATCCTTTAATAAATCAAAGCTTCAAGAATTCTTTTAATATCATGTAATGCATGAGTAAACATTTTAGTACAATAGAAAAGTCATCATCAAAACCTAAGTCGATACAAAGTCATCGATCCTGGGCAATGGGTATTTATTCTTTATCGTTAACTTGCTCAACTCTCTATAGTCGATACAATGTCTTAACGATCCGTCCTTCTTCCTGACAAACAGTACCGGTGCTCTCCACAGCGAAACACTTGGTTGAATGTACTTCCTGTCCAACAGGTCTGGTAACTGCACCATCAACTCCTTCATCTCTACTGGCGCCATACGATACGGTGCCCTGGAAACTAGTGTTGCTCCTGCCATAATGTCTATGACAAACTCGGTCTCTCTATCCGGCAGAATACCCGACAGTTCACTTGGAAATACATCAACGAATTCACTCAATATAGGTATTTGTTCCATGGTTGCTACCACTCTTTGGGTATCAACAACATGACATAGATAACCTACACACCCCTTCCTCAATAATTTTCTCGTCTGTGTCATCGTTAGACAACACGAACGTCCCGGTGATCTATTTCAATAAAATACTACCTGAGGTTATCTTAACATTCTAATATTCACACATTTCTTTTGACAATCGATAATTGCCCCATGGTTTACCAACCAATCAATTCCGAGAATTACGTCGAATTCTCCTAATTTTATCGGTATCAAATTTACCGATAATTTACAATCCCATGTCTACGCAATAACTCCTATAAATATCTTCAACAAGAATTATCTCTTCATTTGCTACCTTAATATTTAAACGTATAGGCAACATTTCGGGAAGTAATTCTAATCGTTTAGCAAAATCACAAACTATAAACGAACAAGTAGCACCGAATCAAACATCACGTAAGCATTTATGTCGTTGATCGGAATAATACCTGCGCCAACGTCCCCCGATGTAACTGCATCTTGGACTGTCATATTAAAGGTACGGCCCATCGGCCTACCCGGCTGCGCTGGACCCCCAATAGCTAACTTCCCGCTATTAGTGCTATGGTTCCCATCCGTTCCTTTCTTCGGACAGCTCTTTTCCATGTAGTCGGTTGACCCACACAAAAAGCTCCCATGATTTTTCTTCGGACTAGGATAGTTAGGCGCAATGTGCCCCTCTTGTCTGTAATTATAGCACACGACCTTCCCCTTGAGATAGACTCCTAAATGAGTCTTCCCACAGGTCTTGCAGGCCTCCATTCTCCTCTTCAAGTCTCCTAGATTTACTCTGGTATTCCTAGAGCTAAATACCTTCCTCTTCTCACCACTGCCACTAGCTCCTTCTATCTTGACTCCCCCGTCAATCTTCCCCTTATCCTTCTTTTCCTCACTACCACCTTCAGCGATTACCGACTTCTCTAAAAGGGTTCCAAAAGTAGTGCTCTGGAACATAGACACACGATTATAGAGCCAGGGTTTCAAGTCCTGCTCAAACTGTCGCCCCTTCCTTATCTCGGTGTCCACTTAGTGTGGAGCGAACCTTGCTAGTTCATTAAACTTGGCGGCGTATTGGGACACTGTCATGTCCCCTTGTTTCAAATCAAGAAACCTCATCTCCATCCTCCCCTACATGCTTGTGGAAAAGTAGTTCTTGAAGAATATCTCCTTGAACCTCACCCAGGTTACGTTCCCTACATCTGCGCTGGCCTGATTAGCCTCCCACCAAAAGTTGGCCTCTCCCTTCATCATGTAGGTTGCTAAGGCAACCTTCTGGGCCTCTTCGACATTTGCTATCACAAATGCCTTCTCGATTTCCTTCACCAACGTTTGGGCCTCAATAGTGTCCGTAGTTCCTTTGAACTCCGGCGGACCAACATTCTTGAAATCCTTAAAGGTCGTAGCTCGTGCTACTACCGGATTTACGGGGATATTAGCCCCAATTCTATTAAATGCGGCTGTTATTAAATTAACAAATTCCTACAAGCGATTTACTAGACCTCCCTCTTGTTGTTTCGCATTAGCACCTTGGTTTCATTGCACTCTTCTTGGCGACATTTTACTGATACAATAAACAACACATCGCGTTATTATTTCCTTCTTATTAGTTAGTTATTATTCAAGATTAAACAATAACTTCAACATCCATTGCTCAATTGTTCCATAAAAAGGCGTATATTCATTCATTCCTTGTAGTATAATACTACATCATTTCATTACACAGCCTAAGCTGATTACATTACTATCCCGCTATTGCTTTCAAAAAATTAGGATTTACAAAAGACTACCCTTTTCTATACAAAAGAGGGTTTTACGTCATTACTAGATATAAAAATATTTACATATCTAAACTACTTTATCCACTAATAGATCACATCTGCCTCAAGGCATTATTAAAATCTACCCTGGCAAGACCGACAATAATATCACGGCTGATAGTATGCCGCATCTACTCCTCCTCTACAAGATAACTAGCTACCTGCTGCTGGAAATCTGTGTGAGAACTCCTATGGATATAGGACATTCTCCCTATTTTCTGATGTTTGGTCTTTAGCTCATCCTTGAGCTCAAAGACCTCATGTTTCAGCTCATGGACCTTGTCCTTAGCCAAAACCCTTTCGTCATGTTCCTGCTCCCACATGGACTCCACGTTTGTCTTATCCTCTATGACCGCTTGGAGCTCTACCTTCAGCTCCTTAACCTCCTGACAGTAATGTATATATCTATCCAACACTGACATAAATAATGACATCAACGACTCCCCAGGAGCCATCTCTGCCGCTATAGCTACTGGGTTGAAGGACACTACCTCCACCTCTTCCTCTATCATACCATCAAATACTGACATAAGATCAGGATCCTCTAAGTCTCCAGACTCAATCACAATAACTTCAGGCTCTGCCGCTATGGGGTTCGGTATAACCTCTACTTGGTTAACCGATTCTTCACTAACTGTATTTCATTTACATCTAACATCTACATAAACTAATTAAGTTGATTAGTACATGTCAGTAGAATAATAAAAACACATAATATACTCATAATGCATTTTTATAAGGTTATTTTCTTCTTTTACTTCTTTGACTTCTCTTGAGGTTATGACTTAAGGTTTTACTTCCCCTCTTAAGTTTTATAACCTAATGCTTTGATACCAACCTGTGATGCCCCCAAATCTGGGTCTCTTCCAACCCGACAAATGGTGCTACACGCTACTACCATTCATACATACATTCCACTGAAAAGCCTCAAATGAACGAATATGTCTTCTATATATTAAAATAATTTTTACATTCCCCAAGTTCTTTATAACCCTTTCACTTGTTCTTGTCATAATATCAAATATATTACAATCGTTCATACTATACTATTACATAAGTATTCTACAAGTTCGTCTTCGCCTTGCCCTTATCCTTGCTGGAGCCTTTGGTCCGTTCGATTTTAGCTGTGTTCATATGTTTCAAGCAAGAGTGAGCATGACTAGCTCAACAAGTACAACATTTCTAATAAACAACATGCTTGAAATATAGGAATCATATATCTTCAATAATTAAACAATAGTTATGAAGTACTATCGGTAATTCAAAATAGCACTTCTTTTCCTTCAAAATGTTTTACAACAACAATATTCAGTAAAACATTATTACGGTCCAAGACCTTGAGCATATCATAAGTTCTTTGAAAAGGACATCTTGACACTAAGTCCGTAAGCCCGACATTTCTTACGAGCACGTCTAGGTGATCAACCTATAGTATTCTATGTTAATCAACACTACATTCATTAAACGTATGTACGCTTAAGTTGTGGCAAGCTCATGTGCCTATCGTATGACGACAAAACATTTTTAGCATACTCAACCTTCGATTGAAAACCACACCAATATAACTTGGTAAGCCTAGTACATGCTTTGAAAGAATTGGCTTGGACTTCATTATACAATACGTCATGTGTAAGAACACATGAATTACAGAGCTTGCCTTCAGCGTCTACTACAGTTAATAACACGTTCTTTGTTTAAGTCTTTGAGTCTCTACAGTAATGATAATATCACATAACACATTAGGTCATGAATGAGCATACATAGTTCCTAATGTATCTTACCCTTCTTCTCAATCTAATTATATCATAGATTTGTTCTCATTGGTTCCGGCTTTTTGTTACGTTGTTTTTATCTTTACATTACATTCATATTCGATTGTTATCTTTAACCTTTAGGCAACATTATTAAGGTTTAACAGTACCTTATAATGCTTTATTAAGTTCTTTAGTTCTTTACTAATGAGTTACTATTCATGCTATACTCGTAAACCTTCATCACTGTCTAAAATCTAGGGTCTGCATCGCACGACCGATCATTGCCCTTCACCTCGCTCTCTGGCTGGCGAGCTAGTAGTAAGCGAGCTTGACCAAGGCCATAAGGTTGCCACACTTTACTCTCTCAATCGCACTACGCCGCGACTCTTCACTATGTTCTTGCACTTTATATAGCGCTGCAGCGCCACCAATATACCTTGGGTTGGCGCCGCGGCGCAAACTCTGTGCACCATAAAATTTTGACAGACTTTAAACTTTACGAAACTCCCGGACGCATAACTTCTTTGTTATAAGTCCGAATTGGATCATTCAAAAGCTTACGGTTCACAAATTCTATACTCTATTTGTTCATGCATGAATTTTATCTATTTGACTTTTGTTTGCTCAAAATTCACCTATTAGTTCATATTTAATGAAAATGATAAATGTTCGTGAACGTTCAACGCTCGTTTCTTTGTTCTAAGTTGGAATCCTGACATTTTTGAGTCCGCAACTCTATAATGCCAAATATGACTTGTCTCCATTGAAAACCAACGTTTCCGAGCTCAAACACAAAATACGACTTCCATTCCGAGAATTTCACGAATTCAACGCTTAACGTCCAATTGTGTGAATTTTTGCATAGCTTCGTTACTAACGAATTGATTATTGTTCAAAATGTATTTTAACCATCATATAAAAATTTCAAACTACTTATTACATTAACTTATTTTCAAATTATGATTTAACTTATTCTTCATAAATTCATGGCTTATCAACTTATAACTTTCATGATTTCATTTACTTATGACTTATTATTGATTTAAGTCCTTTACTCAATGCTCTCATATCATATCCAACATACTAGCTTCATATGATAAAACATATTACTAGTTTATCATAAGTTCATAACTTATTTAGGTTCAAGTTGCTTATTCATAACTTATTCGGCTTAAGTCCATTCATTAATCAATTCTTATATGTTCTTAACATACATGCTTATTTCATTACACTTCTCTTATCATCCTACAATGATAGATATGGAAGAATTTTGGACACAAGATCAATACCTTTAATGAACTAGTTCTTCTTCTTAGAAAATCTATCAAAGGAAGTTTTGACTTAAAAGTGCTTATTCTCTCTAACCAATAAGTTGCTTTATATTTGGAAGTTGTTAGTGTTTTGAATAGTGAACAAATGTCTAGCAAACTTCCTCTATTTATAGGCATGACAAGGTCAGGGAAATAGAGTTAATAACACATCCCACCACCTTACTAACCTCCTTACTATTCATATCTTAAACCCTAAGTAAACTTGCTAGCCATATTAATTTCTTGATCACCACATAAAGTTCTTGCCCATCAAGTCTATCCATGGGTTGCACCATGGATCCTAATTATCCAATGGATCATAATTTGGGCTTTAATCCACTTAGCTTGTCTCAAACCTTTGGGCTTACATTAAGATACTATGGGCTTTAGCTTACTAATTACTTGTGCTTGCACATTCAATTCTTATTGGACTCTACCAAATTATTAACAATCCTACAAATCTCACTTAATTGGCTAAAAAGCCTTATATCCCAAACTATACGTATAATTCTCCTATTCTAGTTCGTATATTAATTTGTAATATATGTTATCTCATTATTCATACATATTCGTACATTACCTCGTATTCAATTCCTTGTACAATACATACGTATCATACCATCCTTACACTTTCTTCTTAACGTTTAATATTCCTAATGTTCTCAAATTAAGTTCGCATGCAAAATATTACATTTTCCATACTTTGATTATTATTACATAATCCATCTCACCTTGATATTGTAACGTTACGTATTTCTCGGAAGTTCAAAAATAATTCCCGAGCAGAAATCGATGAATAGTGTTTTTCGGAAAATTTCTCAGTAAACTTTTATTTTCGTTTTAGAAATTCAAACACTTTAATTCTCCCACGTAGTTAAAATACTTCGGCTTTCCGACGTTTCTAGGTTATAGAACGTCAAACATCTTAGTAACACAGAATAATAATAAATAATATTATTTTATTCATTATTAAAAGTATTTACAAAATGTTCGATTTTCTGGGGCGTTACAAATGAACTTAAGCTAACTAAGATGTGAATAAGCAACTAGAATTTAAATAAGTTGATAAACTTATGAAGAAGTTATCATATGTTTGTCATATGATGTTAGTATGTTCAATATGGTATGAGAACATTGAGTAAAGGACTTAAGTCCATATTAAGTCATAAGCAAGGAAATTTGTAATTTATAAGTTGATTAAGTTAGTAACTTATGAGAATAAGTCAAAACTTACTTTGATAATAAGTTTGTGTATTAAGTAACTTAAAATGTTGGTATGATGATTAAAATCCATTTAGAATGATAATCAAAACATTAGTAATGAGGTTTCGCCGGAATTCATACGATTGGACGATAATCGTCGAATTCGTGAAATTCTTGGAATAGAAGTCGTATTTTGTGTTTGAACTTGGAAACGTTGGTTTTCGATGGAGACAAGTCATATTTGGCATTATAGAGTTGCGGACTCGAAAATGACCGGATTCCAACTTAGAACGAAGAAACGAGCGTTGAACGTTCACGAACGTTTATCGTTTTCGTTAAAAATGAACTAACAGGTGAAATTTTAGAAAACGAAGTCGAATAGATAAAATTCTTGCATGAACGCATAGTGTATATAATTTGTGAACAGTAGGCTTTTGAGCGAGCTAATTCGGACTTATAACGAAGAAGTTATGCGTCTGGGAGTTTCGCAAAATTTTAAAATCTGCAAAATTTTCTGAGGCACAGAGTCCGTACCGCAGCGCGACTCACAGCTTTAAGGCTCACGCCGCAGCGAGAGGTCGAGACAAGGCACTCGCTAATCGGCACCACAAATGCAAGCCCATAAAAAGAGACTCGCACCATAAGCCGAGTCCGGGACTTGATATCTTTGTTAACTCATCATGCAACGCGTCTTAAAGAGGAAAGGGTGGCGTCGTAGCGCCAACCCTAGGGTTTGGACAGTAATGAAGGTTTACAAGTATAACATGAACAATAACTCAGTAATAATAAACTGAGGAACTTAATAAGGTATAGTAAGCTATTGTTAAACCTTAGTTATGTTGTCTAAAGGTTAAAGATAAATAATCACTCATGAATGTAACGAAAAGTCGAAACCAATAATAACAAATCTAAGTCAGGATTAGATTGAGATGAAGGGTAAGATATAGTAGTATACTTACTTGATTATAAATGACCTAATGTGGTATGTTATATGATCATGTATTGTAGAGACTTAGAGACTTAAAGTGTACGTGTGATAAAACGATGGCGTATCGCTAAAGGCAAGTATTCTAACCCTTGTTCCGATTCATCAAACAAGCTTTGAAATTCATGTATTCTTTCGCATGAAGTCTTGTATGAGGAAGTCAAAGCCAATTCATTCGGCTAGACTTATGTTATGATTCTATCAAGCATATTTAATGTTTACCAAGTTATATTGGTGTGGTTTTCAAATGAAGACTGAGTATGCTAAAATGTTTTTGTCGTTTAACAACAGGCACATGAGGTTGCCACAACTTAAACGTATACACGTCTAAGGAATGTAGTGTTGATCAACATAGAATACTATAGGCTGAACACCTAGACGTGCTCGTAAGTAATGTCGGACTTACGGACTTAGTGTCGGGATGTCCTTTTCAAAAGAACTTATAAAATGCTCAAGGTCTTGGACCGGAATTTATGTTTTACTAAATATTATTGTTGTAAAACGTTTTGAATGAAAAGAAGTGCTATTTTGAATTATCGATAGTACTTCGTAACTATTGTTCAGTTATTGAAGATATACGAGTTCTATGTTTTAAGCATGTTGTTTATTAGAATTGTAGTACTTGCTGAGCTAGTTATGCTCACTCTTGCTTGAACCATATGAACACAGCTAAGATCGAGCGGACCGAAGGCTCCAGCAATGATAAGGGAAAGGCAAAGTCGAACCCTTAAATTACTTACATAATAGTATAGGTGAATGTTCGTAATATATTGAATATTATGACAATAACAGATGTATGGGTTGTAAAGAACCTGGGGAAATGTAATATTATTTTGAATATATTGAAAACATATCCGTTCTTTTGAGACTTTTCAATTGAATATATATGTTAATGGTAGTACCGTGTAGCACCATCTGTCGGGTTGGAAGATACCCAGATTTGGGGGCGTCACAGGTTAGTATCAAAGCATTAGGTTATAAAACATAAGGGGGAATTAAAAACCTTAAGTCATAACCTTAAGAGAAGTTAAAGGAGTACAAGAAGAAAATAACCTTATAAAAATGCATTATAATTATATTATGCCTTTTTATTATTCTACTGACGTGTACTAATCAACTTAATTGTTTTGTGTAGATGTTAGGAGTAATGAAATGCATGTAGATGGACAGACTGTTAGTGAAGAGTCTGTGAACCAGGTAGAGGTCATACCGAACCCCATAACGGCAGAGCCTGAGTTAGTTGTTATTGAGTCTGGAGACTCAGAGGATCCTGACCTCATGTCAGTAGCTATAGCAGCAGAGATAGCTCCTGGGGGGTCGATGGTGTCTCTGTTCATGTCCGTATTGGATAGAAATATTCATTACTGTCAGGAGGTTAAGGAGTTGAAGGCAGAGCTCCAAACTGTCATAGAGGACAAGACTGATGTGGAGTCCATGTGGGAGCAGGAGCACGATGAAAGGGTTCTGGCCAAGGACAAGGTCCATGAGCTGAAACATGAGGTCTTTGAGCTCAAGAAGGAGCTAAAGACCAAACATCAGAAGATAGGGAGAATGTCCTATATTCATAGGAGTTCTCATATAGATTTCCAGTAGGAGGTAGCTGGATATTCGGTAGAGGTGGGGCAGACGTAGCATACTATCAGCGGTGATGTCATTGTCGGTGTTGCCAAGGTAGATTTCAATAATGCCTTAAGGCAGATGTAATCTAGTACTAGCTAGAGTAGTTTAGGTATGTAAATATTTTGTAATTAGTAGTGACGTAAAGCCCTCTTTTGTATAAGAAGGGTAGTATTTTGTAAATCCCAATTTTTGAAAAGCAATAGCAGGAAAGTAATGTAATCAGCTTAGGCTGTGTAATGTAAACAATGTAGTATTATACTACAAAGAATGAATATACGCCTTTTTATAGAAAACAATTAGTAATGGATGTTGAAGTTATTGTTTAAATATTAAATAATAACTAATAAAGAAAGGAATAATAACGAAATGTGTTTATTGTACCAGTAAAATGCCAACGGGAAGAGTGCAATGTAACCAAGGAGCTAATGTGAATCAACTAGAGGGAGGTCCGGTTAACCCGATGCAGGAGTTTGTTAATTTATTAACAGCTGCCTTTAATAGAACAGGGGCTAATATCCTCAGAATCCGAGAGTAACCTGACGAGCTACTACCTTTAAGGATTTTAAGAGCGTGGGTCCGCCGGAGTTCAAAGGAACTACGGACCCTATCGAAGCCCAAACATGGATGAAGGGAATAGAGAAGGCATTTGTGATAGCAAATGTCGACGAGGCCCAAAAGGTTGCCTTTGCAAATTATGTGATGAAGGGAGAAGCCAACTTTTGGTGGGAAGCCAATCAGGCTAGGGCCGGGATCAAGAATCTGACGTGGGAGAGGTTTAAGGTGATATTCATCGAGAACTACTTTCCCACGAGTATGCAGGGAAGGATGGAGATGCGATTTATGGAGTTGAAACAAGGGGACATGACGGTTCCCCAATACGCCGCCAAGTTTAATGAACTAGCGAGGTTTTCTCCAGACCAAGTTGATACTGAGGTTAAGAAGGTGCGACGGTTCGAGCATGGCTTGAAACCCTTGCTCTATAACCATATTTTGGTGTTTCAAAGTACTTCATTTGGAACCATTTTAGAGAAGGCGATAATCGCCGAAGGTGGTAGTGAGGCTCTGAATCAATACCACAAGGACAAGAAGAGCAAGGGAAAGTGGATGGTGGAGTAAAGGTTGAAGGAGCCAGTGGTAGTGGCGAGGAACAAAAGAGGAAGGTGTTTAGCTCTGGGAATACCAGAGTGAAGCAAGGAGACCCAAAGAGGAGGATAGTGGCCTGTAAGACCTGTGGGAAGACTCATTTAGGAGTTTGTCTCAAGGGGAAGGCCGTCTGTTACAACTATTGTGACGCCCCCAAATCCGGGTATCTTCCAACCCGACAAATGGTGCTACACGATACTACCATTCTCACATACATTCAATTGAAAAGTCTGTAATAAATGAATATATCTTCTATGTATTCAAAATAATATTACATTTCCCCAGGTTCTTTATAACCCATACATTTGTTCTTGTCATAATATCAAATATGTTACAATCATTCACCCTATACTATTACATAAGTATATTATGGGTTCGTCTTCGCCTTGCCTTTATCTTTGTCAGAGCCTTCGGTCCGTTCGATCTTAGCTGTGTTCATATGGTTCAAGTAGGAGTGAGCATGACTAGCTCAGCAAGTACTACATTTCTAATAAACAACATGCTTGAACATAGAAATCATATATCTTTAGTAACTGAACAATAGTTACGAAGTACTATCGATAATTCAAAATAGTACTTCTTTTTATTCAAAACGTTTTACAATAACAATATTCAGTAAAACATCAATTCCGGTCCAAGACCTTGAGCATTTCATAAGTTCTTTTGAAATGGACGTCCCGGCACTAAGTTCGTAAGTCCGACATTACTTATGAGCACGTCTAGGTGATCAGCCTATAGTACTCTATGTTGATCAACACTACATTCATTAAACGTGTGTACGTTTAAGTTGTGGCAACCTCACGTGCCTATCGTTAAACGACAAAACATTTTTAGCATACTCAGTCTTCGATTAAAAACCACACCAATATAACTTGGTTAACATTGTACATGCTTTGATAGAAACATAATTTAAGTCTAGCCGAAAGAATTGGCGTTGACTTCATCATGCATCAATTCATGCGTAATAATACATGAATCACAAAGCTTGTCCAGATTGAACTGGAACAAGGGTTAGAGTACTTGCCTTTAATGTCTGCTACAGTTAATAACACATTCTTTGGTCTAAGTCTTTGAGTCTTTACAAAAATGATAATATCACATAACACATTAGGTCATAAATGAGAATACACATTCCCTAACGTACCTTACCCTTCTTCTCAATCTAATTATAACTTACATTTGTTCTTATTGGTTCTGGTTTTTCATTACGTCGTTCTTATTACTTTATCTTCAATTGATTATCAACCTTTAATCATCATACATTAAGTATCTAACAATGCCTTAACAATGTTATATTTACACCTTAGTTCATTACTAATGAGTTATCTTTCATTCTACACTTGTAAACATTTTTGTCTGTCGAAACTCTAGGACTAGCGTAGCATTTCCACACATAATTTTCTTCTCGCGCTTATACTGACTCTGATGACTCTTGTGCGTTTTGTGATCAGATCGCCACTATTTGGCCTTAGGTTGGCGCCACAGTGCCAACTCTGTGCCTTAGAAAATTTACAGCTTTTGAAAATTTTGCGTAACTCCCGGACGCATAACTTTTTCGTTATAAGTCTGAATTGGCTCGTTCAAAATCCTACGGTTCACAAATAACATACTCTACGTGTTCATGCAAGAATTTTATCTATTTGAATTTGTTTGCTAAAATTTCACCTATTAGTTCATTTTAACAAAAACGATAAACATTCGTGAACGTTCAACGCTCGTTTCTTCGTTCTAAGTCAGAATCCAGTCATTTTTGAGTGCGCAACTCTATAATGCCAAATATGACTTGTCTCCATCGAAAACCAACGTTTCCGAGTTCAAACAAAAATTACGACTTCCATTACGAGAATTTCACGAATTCGACGATTAACGTCCAATCGTGTGAATTCTGGCATAACTTCGTTACTAATGATTTGATCATTGTTCTAAATGGATTCTAACCATCATATAAACATTTCAAACTACTGAATACATTAACTTATTTTCAAATTACATTTTGACTTATTCTTCATAAGTTCATGGCTTATCAACTTATAACTTTCATGATTTCATTTACTTATGACTTATTATTGATTTAAGTCCTTTACTCAATGTTCTCATATCATATCCAACATACTAACTTCATATGACAAACATATTACAAGTTCATCATAAGTTCATAACTTATTTAGGTTCAAGTTACTTATTTATGACTTATTCGACTCAAGTCTGATGCTTAATCACTTCTTATATGTTATTAGCATACATGTTGATTAATTACACTTCTCTTATCATCCTACCATGATAGAGATGGAAGAATATTGGACTAGAGTCTTACCCTTGAAGAACTTGTACTTCTCTTCCTTGAAGATTTATCAAAGGTTGATTGACTTATTCTTGACTTATGTGAGCTTATTCTCTCTAACACTTAAGCACTTAATCTCGATAGAAGTTGGATGAAATTTAATCAAGCAACAAATGAATTGTGAGCTTGCTATTTATAGAGCTCTCAAAGTTAGGGTATTATGGTCATTATAACCTCCCACCTCCTCAATTAACCTCCTTACTAACCTCCTTACTATTCCTTACTTTAGCACTAAGTAAACTTGCTAGCCACATAAATTACTTGATCATCACAACACTTGGGCATTTCACAAAGTTCTTTCCCATCAAGTCAACCCATATTAACCTTGGTTGCTCCATGGATCATACCTAACCCATTGGATCATGACTTTGGGCTTGCTTAATTAATCTAGCTAATTTTTATTGGGCTTGCATTACATTAGTTGGACTCTTAATTAACAAACACTTGGGCTTGCATATCACTTCCATTGGACTTCTACCAATATACTAATACTCCTACAAGTCCAATCCACTTAATTAAAAGCCTTATCATTATACCATACATATTATTATCGTATTTTTATTCGTATATTAATTCGTAATATACGTTATCTCCTTATCTATACTTATTCATACAATACTTACATATTGTATGATCATTACACTTTCTTCTTAACGTTTAGTATTTCTAATGTTCTTAAATTAAGTCCGCATACGAAATATTACATTTTCCATACTTAGATTATTATTACATAATCCATCTCACGTTACGTGTTTCTCGGAAGTTCAAAAATAATTCCCAAGCGTAAATCGATGAATCGTGTTTTTCGAAAAATTTCTCGGAAAACTTTTATTTTCGTCTTAGAAATTCAAACACTTTAATTCTCTCACGTAGTTAAAATACTACGACTTTTCGACGTTTCTAGGTTATAGAATGACAAACATCTTACTAACACAAAATAATAATAAATAATATTATTTTATTCATTATGAAAAGTATTTACAAAATGTTCGATTTTCTAGGGTGTTACACTCTCTCCCCCTTATAAGGATTCTGTCCCCAGAATCTCGCTATATAAAAAAAAAGTTACACAAATAATTGAGGGTAATTCTTTTTCATCTTTTCTTCAAGTTCCCACGTTGTTTCTTCTACATCGTGGTTCTTCCATAACACCTTTACCGAAGGTATACTTTTATTCCGCAGCACTTTTTCTTTCCTATCGATGATTTGAATCGGCAACTCTTCATACGTTAAGTCCTTCTCGATATGAATAGGCTCATATTCTATCACGTGCTTATAATCCAGCTTATAAGGATGCAATATCGATACGTGAAACACATTATGTATTCATTCTAGGTCTGGAGGTAATGATACCATGTAAGCTACCTCACCTACCTTTTTTAACACTTCGAAAGGTCCTATAAACCATGGACTTAACTTCTCCTTCTTTCCAAAGAGTATCTCTCCTTTCCAAGGAGATACCTTCAGAAAGACGTACGACCCTACTTCAAATTCTCTATTCTCTCTATGTAAATCATTAAACTTCTTCTGTCTGTCTTGAGCTGCTAGAAGATGCATTTGAATCATCTTGACAATATCCACTGTCTGTTGCACCAATTATGGTCCCAACATTCGGCGTTCTCCTACCTCATCCCAATAAAGTGGTGTTATGTATTTCCTCCCATACAAAGCTTCGTAAGGCGGCATACCAATGCTTGCATGATAACTATTGTTTTATGCAAACTCCACTAATGGTAGATGATCATCCCAACTACCCTTGAAATCCATGACGCAAGATCTTAACATATCTTCTAACGTCTGAATTGTTCTCTCGCAATGTCCATCCGTTTGTGGATGATACGCCATACCCAGCTTCAACTGCGTTCCTAACTGCTCTTGTAGACTCCTCCAAAAGTTTGATGTGAATCATGGATCATGATTTGACACAATCGATACTGGTACTCCATGTCTAGAAATTATTTCCTTAATATAAAGTGTAGCTACCTGGTCTAAGTTATACTTAACCCTAATTGGCAAAAAGTGAGCCAACTTTGTCAACCGATCCACTATTACCCAAATCGCATCATACCCCTTCGTTGTAGTCGGATGTTCCACCACAAAATCCATCGTGATATTTTCCCACTTCCACTCCAAAATTTCCAATGACTGTAACAAGCCACTTGGTCGTTGATGTTCGGCCTTAACTTTTTGGCAAGTTAAGCACCTACTTACGTACTCTATTATCTCTCTTTTCATGTTTCGCCACCAAAAACTCTGTCGAAGGTCTTGATACATCTTAGTACTACTAGGATGAATCGAAAACCTCAAACTATGAGCCTCTTGTAACACCTGCTCCTTTAATTCCATCTCATACGGAACCCAAATTCTTCCTTCAAATCTTAATAATCCCTCATTATTAAGATTGTATTTAATATCTTTTTCATTGGCTAGCCGCTCCTTTATCCGGTCGCACTCATCAGTTTTGAGTTGCACCTCCTTAACTCACACTACGATGGTAGATTGCATCTCCGTTATAAACAACATTTGTCCTACTTCACTTGGCAGCTTCACTTCTAACTCCATCCTAGCCATCTCTGAAATTAACTCAGTTTGAGCCGTTAATATAGACAACTTTGCCCGACCCTTTCTACTTAAAGCATCGGCAACTACATTACTTTTCCTGGGTGATACAGGATTTCACAGTCGTAATCCTTTATCAACTCCAGCCATCTCCTCTGTCTCATATTTAACTCCTTCTGTGTAAAGATATATTTCAGACTTTTATGGTACGTGTATATCTCACATTTTTCCCCATAAAGATAATGTTTCCATATCTTTAATGCAAAAACTACTGCGGCCAGTTCCAGATCATGAGTAGGATAAACTTTCTCATAATCCTTCAACTACCTCGATGCATACGCAATGACCTTGCCATGCTGCATGAGCACGCATCCAAGTCCTTTATGTGAAGCATCACTATAAACTACAAAATTTCGTGTGTCATCGGGTAATGACAAAACAGGCGCTTCACTCAACCTCTTCTTCAATTCTTGAAAATTATCTTCGCATTTCTTCGTCCACGCGTATTTCACCGTCTTCCTTGTCAAGTTAGTCAACGGATTCGCTATCTTAGAAAAATCCTGGATAAATCTCTGATAGTAACCCGCTAACCCTAGGAAAATCCATACCTTAGTCGGTGATTTCAGTTGTTCCCAATTCATCACTGCTTCCACCTTCGCTGGATCTACTGAAATCCATTCATGGTCAATGACATGACCTAAAAACTGTACCTTTTCTAACCAAAATTCACACTTCGTGAATTTCACATACAACTTCTCCTTCCTTAGTGTCTCCAACACTAATCTTAGGTGTTCAACATGATCTTCTGGCGTCTTTGAATAGACTAGAATATCATCAATAAACACCACGACGAACTTGTCCAAATATTGTTTGAACACTCTATTCATCATATCCATAAATGTAGCTGGTGCATTAGTCAACCCAAATGACATCACCAGAAACTCGTAATGACCACAGTGAGTCCTAAATGTTGTCTTTGGTACATCCTCATTCCTAACCTTCAACTGATGATACCCCGTTCTCAAATCTATTTTAGAAAAATACTTAGCTCCTTTCAACTGATCAAAGAGATCATCGATCCTGGGCAATAGGTATTTATTCTTTATCGTTAACTTGTTCAACTCTCTATAGTCGATACAAAGTCTTAACGATCTGTCTTTCTTCTTGACAAACAGTACCAGTGCTCCCTACGGTGAAACACTCGGTTGAATGTACTTTCTGTCCAACAGTTCTTGTAATTGCACCATCAACTCCTTCATCTCCACTGGTGCCATACGATACGGTGCCCTGGAAACTGGTGCCACTCCTGGCACAATGTCTATTACAAACTCGGTCTCCCTATCTGGCGGAATACCTGGCAGTTCACTCGGAAATACATCCGCGAATTCACTCACTATAGGTATTTGTTCCATGGTTGCTACCACTCTCTGGGTATCAACAACATGACACAAGTAACCTACACACCCCTCCCTCAATAATTTCCTTGTTTGTGTCATCGTTTAACAACACGAATGTCCCGGCGATCTATTCCCATAAAATACTACTTGAGGTTGTCTTAACATTCTAATATTCACACATTTCTTTTGACAATCTATAATTGCCCCATGGTTTACTAACCAATCCATCCCGAGAATTACATCGAATTATCTACCGATAATTTACAACCCCATATGTCTACGCAATAATTCCTATGAATATCTTCAACAGGAATTATCTCTTCATTTGCTACCTTAATATTTAAAGGTATAGGCAACTTTTCGAGAAGTAATTCTAATCGTTTAGCAAAATCACAAGCTATGAACGAACAAGTAGCACCCGAATCAAACAACACATAAGCATTTAGGTTGTTGATCAGAATAATACCTGCGACGATGTCACCCGAAGCAACTGCATCTTGGACTGTCATATTAAAGGTACGATCCATCAGCCTACCCGGCTATGATAGACCACTAATAGCTTACTTACCGCTATTAGTGCCCCAATTCCCGTCCATCCCCTTCTTCGGGTAGTTCTTTGCCATGTGCTCAGTTGACCCACACACAAAGCATCCGTGGTTCTTCTTTAGACTTGGATAGTTAGGCGCAATGTGTCCCTCCTATCCGCAGTTATAACAGACATCCTTCCCCTTGAGACAAACTCCTAAGTGAGTCTACCCGCAGGTCTTGCAGGCCTCCATCCTTCTCTTCAGATCTCTTAACTTTACTTCGGTATTCCCAGAGCTGAACGTCTTCCTATTTTGTCCTTCGCCACTACTGCTGGCTCCTTCAACCTTTACTCCCCCGTCCATTTTCCCCTTATTCTTCTTATCCTTGTGGTATTGCCTCAATGCCTCACTACCACCCTCGGCCATTATCTCCTTCTCTAAAAGGGTCCCAAAAGTTGTACTCTGGAATACAGACACACGATTATAGAGCCAGGGTTTCAAGCCCTGCTCGAACCGTTGCGCCTTTCATACCTCAGTGTCCACTTGGTGTGGATCAAACCTTGTCAGTTCATTAAACTTGGCAGCGCATTAGGGAACTGTCATGTCCCCTTGTTTCAAATCGAGAAATCTCATCTCCATCCTCCCCTGCATGCTTGTGGGAAGGTAGTTCTCAAAGAATATCTCCTTGAACCTCACCCACGTTACGTTCCCTATATCCGCTCTGGCATGATTGGCCTCCCACCGAAAGTTGGCCTCTCCCTTCATCATATAGGTTGCAAAGGCAACCTTTTGGGCCTCTTCGACATTTTCTATCACAAATGCCTTTTGTATTTCCTTTACCCACGTTTGGGCCTCAATAGGGTCCATAGTTCCCTTGAATTCCGGCGGACCAACACTCTTAAAATCCTTAAAGGTTGTAGCTCGTGCTAATCCCGGATTCACGGGGATATTAGCCCCTGTTCTATTAAATGTGGCTGTTATTAAATTAACAAACTCCTGCATTGGATTAACCGGACATCCCTCCGGTTGATTTTCATTTGCGCCTTGATTTCGTTGTATTATTTTTGGCGGCATTTTGCTAATATAATAAACAACACATCCTGTTATTATTTCCTTCTTATTATTTAGTTATTATTCGATATTAAACAATAACTTCAACATCCATTACTCAGTTGTTTCATAAAAAGGCTTATATGAATTCATTCATTGTAGTATAATACTACATCGTTTCATTACACAGCCTAAGCTGATTACATTACTATCCCGCTATTTCTTTCCAAAAATTGGGATTTACAAAAGACTAACCTTTGCTATACAAAAGAGGGTTTTACATCACTACTAGATACAAAATATTTATATACCTAAGCTACTCTAGCTACTACTAGATCACATCTGCCTCAAGGCATTATCAAAATCTGCCTTGGCAAGACCGGCAATGATATCACGGCTGATAGTATGCCGTGTCTGCCCCACCTCTACAGGATAACCAGCTACCTGCTGCTGGAAATCTGTATGAGAACTCCTATTAATATAGGACATTCTCCCTATCCTCTACTGTTTGGTCTTTAGCTCCTTCTTGAGCTCAAAGACCTCATGCTTTAACTCGTCGACTTTGTCCTTGGCCAAAATCCTCTCGTTGTGTTCCTGCTCCCACATAAACTCCACGTCCGTCTTATCCTCTATAACCATCTAGAGCTCTGCTTTCAGCTCCTTAACCTCCTGACAGTAATTGATATTTCTATCCAACACTGACATGAATAATGACATCATTGACTCCCCAGGAGCCATCTCTGCTGCTATAGCTACCGGGTTGAAGGACACTACCTCTACCTCTTCCTCTATCATACCATCGAATACTGACATGAGGTCAGGATCCTCTGAGTCTCCAGACTCAATCATAACAACTTCGGGCTCTGCCGCTATGGGGTTTGGTATAACCTCTACTTGGTTAACTGACTCTTCACTAATTGCCTGTACATCTAACTGCATTCCATTTACTCCTGACATCTACAAAAACAATTAAGTTGATTAGTACACGTCAGTAGAATAATAAAAACACATAATATAATCATAATGCATTTTTATAAGGTTATTTTCTTCTTTTACTTCTTTGACTTCTCTTAAGGTTATGACTTAAGGTTTTTATTTTCCCCCTTAAGTTTTATAACCTATAGCTTTGATACCAACCTGTGACGCCCCCAAATCCGGGAATCTTTCAACCCGACAGATGATGCTACACGGTACTACCATTCTCACATACATTCAATTGAAAAGTCTCCAATAAACGAATATGTCTTCTATATATTCAAAATAATATTACATTTCCCTAGGTTCTTTATAACCCATACATTTGTTCTTGTCATAATATCAAATATATTACAATCATTCACCCTATACTATTATATAAGTATACTACGAGTTCGTCTTCGCCTTGCCTTTATCTTTGCCAGAGGATTCGATCTGTTCAATCTTAGCTGTGTTCATATGGTTCAAGCAAGAGTGAGTATGACTAGCTCAGCAAGTACTACAATTCTAATAAACAACATGCTTGAACATAGAACTCATATATCTTCAGTAACTGAACAATAGTTACGAAGTACTATCGATAATTCAAAATATCACTTCTTTTCATTCAAAACGTTTTACAACAACAATATTCAGTAAAACATCAATTCCAGTCCAAGACCTTGAGCATTTCATAAGTTCTTTTGAAAAGGACGTCCCGGCACTAAGTCCATAAGTCCGACATTACTTACGAGCACATCTAGGTGATCAGCCTATAGTACTCTATGTTGATCAACACTACATTCATTAAACGTGTGTACGTTTAAGTTGTGGCAACCTCATGTGCCTGTCGTTAAACGATAAAATTTTTTTAGCATACTCAGTCATCGATTGAAAACCACACCAATATAACTTGGTGAACATTGTACATGCTTTGATAGAAACATAATTTAAGTCTAGCCGAAAGAATTGGCGTTGACTTCATCATACATTAATTCATGCGTAAGAATACATGAATCACAAAGCTTGTCTAGATTGAACTGGAACAAGGGTTAGAGTACTTACCTTTAGCGTCAACTACAGTTAATAACACATTCTTTGGTCTAAGTCATTGAGTCTCTACAGTAATGATAATATCACATAACACATTAGGTCATAAATGAGCATACACATTCCCTAAGGTATCTTACCCTTCTTCTCAATCTAATTATAACTTAGATTTGTTCTTATTGGTTCCGGCTTTTCATTACATTGTTCTTATTACTTTATCTTTAATTGAATATCAACCTTTAATCATCATACATTAAGTGTCTAACAATGCCTTAACAATATTATATTTACACCTTAGTTCATTACTAATGAGTTATCTTTCATTCTATACTTGTCAACATTCTTGTCTGTCGAAACTCTAGGACTGGCGCCGTGGCGCCACACATAACTCTTCTTCTTGCGCCGTAACGTGACTCTGCATTAGGTAATGACACTATGCCTGGCACTGCAGTGCCACCATTTGTCCTTGGGTTGGCGCTGAGGCGCCAACTCTGTGCCATAGAAAATTAAAGCTTTCAAAAATTTTGCGAAACTCCCGGACGCATAACTTCTTCGTTATAATTCCGAATTGCCTCGTTCAAAAGCCTACGGTTCAAAAATTACATACTTTACGCGTTCATATAAGAATTTTATCTATTTGACTTCGTTTGCTAAAATTCCACCTATTAGTTCATTTTAACGAAAACGATAAATGTTCGTGAACATTCAACGCTCGTTTCTTCGTTTTAAGTCAGAATCTGGTCATTTTTTAGTCCGCAACTCTATAATGCCAAATATGTCTTGTTTCCGAGTTCAAACACAAAATATGACTTCCATTCCGAGAATTTCACGAATTCGATGCTTAACGTCCAATCGTGTGAATTCCGGTATAACTTCGTTACTAACGATTTGATCATTGTTCTAAATGGATTCTAACCATTATATAAACATTTCAAACTACTTATTACATTAACTTTTTTTTCAAATTAGGTTTTGACTTATTCTTCATAAGTTCATGGCTTATCAACTTATAACTTTCATGATTTCATTTACTTATGACTTATTATTGATTTAAGTCCTTTACTCAATGTTCTCATATCATATCCAACATACTAACTTTATATGACAAACATATTACAAGTTCATCAGAAGTTCATAACTTATTTTGGTTCAAGTTACTTATTTATGACTTATTCAGCTTAAGTCTATTGCTTAATCACTTCTTATATGTTATTAGCATACATGTTGATTAATTACACTTCTCTTATCATCCTACCATGATAGAGATGGAAGAATATTGGACTAGAGTCTTACCCTTGAAGAACTTGGAATTCTCTTCCTTAAAGATTTATCAAAGGTTGATTGACTTATTCTTGACTTATGTGAGCTTATTCTCTCTAACACTTAAGCACTTAATCTTAATAGAAGTTGCATAAAATTTAATCAAGCAACAAATGAATTGTGAGCTTGCTATTTATAGAGCTCTCAAAGTTAGGGTATTATGGTCATTATAACCTCCCACCTCCTCAATTAACCTCCTTACTAACCTCCTTACTATTCCTTACTTTAGCCCTAAGTAAACTTGCTAGCCACATAAAGTGCTTGATCATCACAACACTTGGGCATTAAACAAAGTTCTTGACCATCAAGTGTACCCATATTAACCTTGGTTGCTCCATGGATCATACCTAACCCATTGGATCATGAAATTGGGCTTGCTTAATTAATCTAGCTAATTCTTATTGGGCTTGCATTACATTAGTTGGACTTTTAATTAACAAACACTTGGGCTTGCATATCACTTCCCATTGGACTTCTACCAATAGACTAATACTCCTACAAGTCAAATCCACTTAATTAAAAGCCTTATCAATATACCATACATATAATTCTCGTATTCTCATTCGTATATTAATTCCTAATATACGTTATCTCTTTATCCATACTTATTCGTACAACACTTACATATCGTATGATCATTACACTTTCTTCTTAACGTTTAGTATTTCTAATGTTCTCAAATTAAGTCTGCATGCAAAATATTACGTTTTCCATACTTAGATTATTATTACATAATCCATCTCACCTTGATATTGTAACGTAACGTATTTCTCGGAAGTTCAAAAATAATTCCTAAGCGTAAATCGATGAATAGTGTTTTTTGGAAAATTTCTCAGAAAACTTTTATTTTCGTCTTAGAAATTCAAAAAACTTTAATTCTCTCACGTAGTTAAAATACTACGGCTTTTCGACGTTTCTAGGTTATAGAACGACAAACATCTTACTAACATAGAATAATAATAAATAATATTATTTTATTCATTATTAAAAATATTTACAAAATGTTCGATTTTCTGGGGGGTTACAACTGTGGACAGGAGGGGCACATTGCGCCTACCTATCCAAGTTCGAAGAAGAACCACGGGTGCTTTGTGTGTGGGTCAATTGACCACATGGCAAAGAACTGCCCGAAGAAGGGGACGGACGGGAACCAGGGCGCTAATGGCGGTAAGTTAGCTATTAGTGGTCCAACACAGCTAGGTAGGCCGATGGGCCGTACCTTTAACATGACAGTCCAAGATGTAGTTGCATCAGGGGACATCGTCGCAGGTATTATTCCGATCAACGACATAAATGCTTATGTGTTGTTTGATTCGGGTGCTACTTGTTCGTTTATAGCATGCAATTTTGCTAGACTATTGGGATTACTTCCCGAAAAGTTGCCTATACCTTTAAATATTAAGGTAGCAAACGAAGAAATAATTCATGTTGAAGATGTTCATAGGAGTTGTTCGTGATATATTTGGGGTTATAAATTATCGGTAGATTTGATACCGATAAAGTTAGGAGAATTCGACGTAATTCTTGGAATGGATTGGTTAGTTAACCATGGGGTAATTATAGATTATCAAAAGAAATGTGTGAACATTAAAACGTTAAGACAACCTCAGGTAGTATTTTACGTGAATAGATCGCTGGGACGTTCGTGTTGTCTAACCATGACACAAACTAGGAAATTACTGAGGAAGGGATGTGTAGGTTATCTGTGTCATGTTGTTGATACCCAGAGACTGGTAACAACCATGGAACAAATACCTATAGTGAGAGAATTTGCTGATGTATTTCCGAGTGAATTGTCGGGTCTTCCGCCAGATAGGGAGACAGAGTTTGTAATAGATATTGTGCCAGGAGAGGCACCAGTTTCCAGGGCACCGTATCGTATGGCGCCAGTGGAGATGAAGAAGTTGATGGTGCAGTTACAAGAACTGTTGGACAGGAAGTACATTCAACCGAGTGTTTCGCCGTGGGGAGCACCGGTACTATTTGTCAACAAGAAGGACAGATCGTTAAGACTTTGTATCGACTACCGATAATTGAACAAGTTAACGATAAAGAATAAATACCCATTGTCCAGGATCAATGATATTTTTGATCAATTGAAAGGGGCTAAGTATTTTTCTAAAATAGATTTAAGAACGGTGTATCATCAGTTGAAGGTTAGGAGGGAGGATGTACCAAAGACAGCATTCAGGACTCGTTATGGTCATTACGAGTTTACGCGATGTCATTTAATTGACTAATGCACCAAATTTGCATTTATGGATATGATGAACAGAGTGTTCAAATAATATTTGGACAAGTTCATCGTGGTGTTTAATGATGATATTCTTGAAAGTAGTATGCACACAAGCCAATCATGTTTGATGATAAAACATATACTTTGTAACAATCTTATTCATTTATTAATAAAAATTATTAATTTATTAAAGGCTTTTAATTATCTGCATGATGTTGTTTTATAATATGTGATAAACCCATAGTTTTAAGCAATGCTTTTATAATAATGATGATGATCATTCTAATGAGATCTAAATTCTTAGAAAGTTAAAACTAAAATAGTTTCCAATCGTTGGATTACTAAATTGAGGATTAGTGAATCCGGATAGATTGGTACATACGTTGCTTGCTATTGGATGAGGATGATTGATCTCATGATCATTTGTGTGGAGACACTAAAGCAAGTATGTAGGTGCTTATTAGAGAATAAGTTACTTGAACATGGCTCGCTAAGGAATACTTAATGGAGTTTTACTTGCCTGTCAATAGGAATTCCTATAGTGATAGTAGTACAAGTGATCCTTGGACTTGAGATCATCATAGTATCTTGTGTATGATGAGTTATACTTTGACTTATTCCTACCCTTGGGGTATATCAAAGGGTATGCTTGGGTATAATAAGTTGTACATGGAGATAATGTATGATCAATAAAGAATCTACCACTTCTAGTAAAAGAAGAGAAATGTCCTATGTGATTCGATAAATGACAACTCAGTAGTCCTTGGCAGCGGCGTAATGAAATTAGAAAGGAGTTTCTAATTTGCATTATTTGGAGTTGTGCATTTAAGAGTCGAAATACATATAATTAAATAAAATAAGACTTGATAGAAATTCCATGTCTTATATTTAATTGGGACATTGTATGGTGGAAGGATTGAATTGTACGATAACTATTTACTCAAAGGTTCTTTTATGATTAATGTTGAAATCTATATTATCTGGAAAGTCGTTGATCGCTAGGGAGGCTTATCCCTATTGTAGAATAAATATTATTTATTTAAATAAATTATTAGTTTAATTTATTTATTTAAATAAGATTAGAATTGTTCTAATTGATTTATTCACAGCCTATTTAATATGGAGAACCTAAAGGGTCACACCATAAAAAGAAGAATAATTATTTAAGAAGTTAATGGCATAATCGTAATAATAAGTTAAGTATATTTAATTTAATCTATGGTGATAGAATAAATTAAATAGCTTAATATTTATTATTTAATATTTTGGAAATAATAAATATAAATTAATAAGAGGAGTCTTATTATTATTATTACTATTATTATTATTTAATTCCTAAAAGAGTTTGAGGGGAATTAATTAATAAAAGTACTCTCATATATTCCTAATAAGATTAGGAGGTTAAATTAATTAAAAGATTTTAATTAATTAATTATTCCTAATAAGATTAGGAGCCTAATTAATTAAAGGAGTTTAATTAATTAAATAAAACTCAATTCCTTAATTGTTAAGGAGGGTTGCCTACATCTATAAATAAGAGGAGTCTTATTATGGGTGAGGAGGTTGACACTTTCACAACACGTGAATACGTAATTTCAATAGTTGGGAGAGTACGTTCTTTTTCTATAGAGATAGAAAACTAGGGTTTGTGCCAAGTACCCATCTTCTTGAATCTTTATTCTTTCTTGGTGGATCACCTCTAGAGGCCAAACAATTGGGTGGCTAACGTTGATCAAAGGAAGGAACAAAACCCGTTGGATTCAAGATGAACGCGAAAAAGATTGGAGGTGAACTTGTACCTGAGGAAGCTCAAATCTTCAAGGGTATGATTTTATTCTTTGTCATTTCGTTTAATTAATAATTATGCATAAAAGGTGATCCGGGTATATGGTTTGTAAAATTTTAAAACTCTTATTTTTCATGCTTCCGCTTATTTATGCAATTTGATTGCGCTAATGAATATTACAAACCTTACAGTGGTATGCAAATTATTAATTATTTTAATTTGATATGTATATTGATATGTGTTTAGAACAATTTAATTGAGCATAATTTTATTGTATAAAATTTATTTAAAAAAACGAAATCTTCATACTATTTTCCTTTCATTTAAATGAATCACGTTATTATTATATATATATATGCTTCATGTGAATGGTACAGATTTTTAAGGGATCACGTGATAACATGGTTAGTACTTAGTATATCATGATTCTTTATGACGTATTTGCTTGTGTTTAACGAAAATGGTAATATATATATATATATATATATATATATATATATAT
Source organism: Panax quinquefolius (assembly GCA_020205615.1). NCBI lineage: Eukaryota > Viridiplantae > Streptophyta > Magnoliopsida > Apiales > Araliaceae > Panax > Panax quinquefolius. The sequence continues at coordinate 86,033,393 of CM035154.1, read as the reverse complement.
CATATATATGATCTTTAATGAAAAAAAATTTATTATTAGTATATTGTTTTGCTAATATATTAATATGATGTATATATATTATATATATATATATATATATATTTATATATAATATATATAAAATAATCTTAAAATAAAAGTTTATTTTAATTTTAAAATAAAAGGTTTATTTTAATTTTAAAATTAGATTTCATGCTAACTAATTAGAGTTGCAATTGGATTCCATGATAACTAATTAGAGTTGAAATTAGATTCAATGTTTCCTTAAATAAAGGCGTTTATTTAGATATGAAATAAGATTTCATATTATTCAAAATAAAAGAGTTTATTTGTGAATAGGAAAAAAGAATCCTCTTTCCTTAAATAAAGAAGTTTATTTAGATATGAAATAAGATTTCATATTATTCAAAATAAAGGAGTTTATTTTTGAATAGGAAAGAAAATCCGTGTTTCCTTTAATAAAAGAGTTTTTTTTACTTGGAATTGGATTCCATAATTAATTAAAATAAAGGAGTTTATTTTGATTAAAGATTTTGATTAAAATAAAATAGTTTATTTTATTCAAAATTGGATAAATTAAAATAAAATAGTTTTATTTTGATTTAAATTTAGATTAAAATAAAGGAGTTTATTTTAATTCAAAATTAGATTTTATACTAACTAAATTTGCCCATTAAATGATATCAATATATATATTGAATGTTTATTATTCATGAGATGAATGTTATTTATTGATGCATATGGTGATGTGTATGATAATAAATGGGATTGATTATGGACTATTGACCAATGTGATTGAATTTTATTTTAGTTGGATGCATGAATGTATGGATTTTATTAAATGGGGTCTGCGTACCTCGTCTTCTCTAATTTTTCTTAATATAAATTCTATCTTCCTCCTATGTACTTCTCCTTGAGTGCTGATCAAGGTTTCTATTTATTTTAAATAGTTTTGTAATGGGAATAGTTAGAATTAATTTTGAAGAATTGGAGATCAAGGAGCAAGGAGCGCTAGAAGACCCGTTTGTAATGGAGCCCGAGTTTAAATGTAATAGTTATATTTAAATTTAATTCTTGCACCCTTAGGGTTCGACCTTTTGGTTCACTTGGTGGCTCTAGTGAACCAAACTAGAATAAAAGTCCATAATTAATCCAGGTAGAATATAGTATTCTATATGTGCTTATACTATATACTATATATATATATATATTATGCAAACATGCTTCAGATGTTAATTAATATGACATATATTTATATATATATATATATATATATACTGCTAAAAACAAGATGAGATAAATTAATAACAAACCCCTCAAATATTTTATATTAAGTTGTAACGCTCAAAGATATTTGGAATATCGAACGCGCTTTCTAGCATGATAAAAAAACAATAGAGTATTGAATATTTAATATGAGTTTGTTGTGCACACACAAGGCAAGTATTAAATATTTAAGATGTTGTTTTATTACATATGATGTTTATAAGGAATTGAACATTACTACTTTGTTGTGCACACACAAGGGTCAGAGTTTTCTTCACTTATATAGAAATGTTGGGTCCGACTTAACTTAAATCATTTTAGTTCTGGATGTGCACACACTTGACCATTATGATTTAAGAGGCAAAATACAAGGAGTTACATAGTTGATGTAATTGACAAGAGTTGTCTACCTATTTATTTATATATAGTTTTTTGTGCACACACAAGGCTATATACATTTGAAATGGGATCCTTATTCTCACTAGCATATCTTTAATTAGATATTGCTGAACTATATATATTGAGGGTAATATAGTTTGAAGAAAATAGTGGGAGATACCAATTTAAAATAAGACCTAATTTATTTTGGTAATTAATAAAAGAATGTATGCTAAAATGTTGTTAATTACAAATTCATTTACAGAATTTTACAATGTCTAAATTACTATCACTGCGTAGCATATTAGATGCTAAATTAACCGGACCTAATTAAACGGATTGGTTAAGGAATTTGAGAATAGTTCTCATGGCTGAAAAGCTATCTTATGTCCTTAATACGCCTATCCCTGCAATGGTTGCAGATAATTCCTCTGAGGAAGAGATTGCTACTTTTAGAAAGTGGTAAGATGATACACAGTTGGCTCAATGCATCATGCTCGCATCCATAAGTAACGAGCTTCAGAGTCAGCACGATGAAAACTATGGATGCTCTTACTATATTTCTGCACATCAAGTAGTTGATGGTGAAGAAAGTAAGACTGATAGATATCAGATATCTAAGGAGCTCTTCCGATCTAGAATAACCGATGACACTACAGTACAGACAAAAGTCCTTAACATAATCAATTTGATTGATCAATTAGGACAACAAGTTTTGTCATGGATGGAGAGTTGAGCCAAGATTTGATCTTGCACTCACTCCCAGACTCCTTTCACAATTGTTGTGAATTTTTCATATGAACAAGCTAGATATCAGCCTAGCTGATTTGCTTAACATGTTGAAAAATGTTGAGAGTCACTTTCCAACCAAGAAAGACCATGTCTTACTGGTAGGGGCCAAAGGATCTTCTGAAAAGAAGAATGATTCTAAGAAGGTAAATAGAAAGGGCAAAAACAAAGGATAATAAGAACAAAACTGATAAGGATAACAAAGGAGTTTGCTTCCACTGCAATAAGCCTGGACACTGGAAAGAAACTGCAAGAAGCATCTTGCAGAGGCTAACCAGAAGAAACTTAGTGAAGTTTCGGTTACAAATACAATTTTGTTCATGATTTAAAATAAATTTTTTTTGAAGTCAAGATTCTACTTGGGTATTGGATACCGACTTTGGTTATCATAAATATAGATTTATGGAGGGACCAAGCAGAAGTAGCAAGCTAAATAAAGATAAGTAATCCTATGTGTGGGAAATGAAGCAAAAGTTGCCACATTAACCATAGGAACTTATAGTTTAGCATAGCCTACGGGCAAGTCTATTAAGTCAATAAGTTATTATTGTAATCCAGTTTTTGTTGGAAACATTATTACCATTTTATTGTTGGATAATGAAATCTTTGGTATTATATTTAAGAACAATTGTTGTTCTATTTATAATAATAATGTTTTGTATAGAATTGGAATATTACTTAATGAATTTTGTATACTTGACTTACATGAAAATAATTTTTCAAATTGAACAAACTAGTATAAGAAAAGGAGATGATCATTCAAAGAGTTGAATGCGTGTATTTACTGAAATACAAGTGTGAATTATTTGAAATGTTCAAAGAATTCAAAAGTGAAACAAATTGGCAAAGTATTAAGATTCTTTGATCGGATCAAGGAAGGAATACTTGTGCAATAAGTTTCTAAATCAGCTCAAATGGTTTTCTCATAATGGATGCCTCCTGATACGCAATAATTGATTGATGTATCTGAAAGGAAAAATCGTACCTTGTTGGACATGGTGCAGTCCATAATGATTTTATCGACATTCCAGTATCCTTCTGGGATAATGTCCTAGAAATGGCTGCATATCTACAAAAAGGGAACCTCAAAATCAAGCCCCGAGACTCCATAAAAGTTATGGATAGGGAGGATTCCTAATCTTAAGTATGTTAAGATAAGGGGTTGTCCAACTTATGTGAAAAGGTTTCAAAGAATAAGCTTGGGACAAGATTTGACAAGTGTAGATTTGTGGGACATCCTAAAGTAAGTTTAGGGCATATGTTCTATAATCCTACTTAGCAAAAGGTGTTTGTTGCTAAACATTCTGCCTTCTAAGATAAAGACGTTTATCATTGAAAGGGCTAGTGGGAGGTAATAGAATCTTGAAGAGTTCAAGAACCACAAAACACTATAAGTCAAATAAGAGGAACTTGTAGATAGACCTATTATACCACAACCGAATCGTAAATCTAGAATAGTACCGAAGATACCTAGGAGGTATGGATTCATCATGGATGATGATGATGAGGTGTGTATCATAGAAGATGATGATCCAGTTACATACGATGAGGTAAGAGTTGTAGACACTCAAAGAAATGGATTGTAGCAAGATTCTCAAATATGGAACATTCGTTTTGATGAGACAATCAAAAGAGTTTGATTTTATCAAAAACAAGAATAAACCTAGTTTGTACAAAATGGTCAGTGGGAGCGCCATGACATTCCTAGTATTATATGTTGATATACTACGGATAAGGAATGACATACCAATGCTATAATCAGTAAAGATAAAGTTGTCTAAACATTTCTCCATGAATGATTTGGGAAGAGTATCGTAATTAGGGATAAAAATCTATATAGATAGATTTACAAGGATGCTCAGCTTAACCCAATGAACGTATATTCATTTGATGCTAAAGTCGTTTAGCATGGAAAACTCCAAGAGATGTCTCATGTTGATGAGACATGGAGTGTATCTCTCTTAATAGTCCCCATTGACTCCAAAAAGAGAGATCGCATGAGTAACTATCATGTATGCAATGAAATGTACGAGACCTGATGTTGATCAGTCATATTCTGGAGAAGTTCACTGTGAGACAGTGAAAAACATCTTAAAGTACTTAACCGGCACTAAGGATGTGATTATATTCATGGTGGGTCTGAATTAAAACTAAAGGGCTTAATAAACTCAAGTTTTTTCAGACAGATCAAGACAATAGAAAATCAACTTTAAGGTAAAGTGTTACCTTGAATGCTGGTGCAATGAATTGGAAAGGTTCCAAACAGCAAAGAGTTGTTGGTTTAGTGATAAAGACAAAGTAAGTAGCTATAAATGAAGCTACAAGTTGATTGTTTGGATAAAAGTTCATAACAGAACTAGGAATAGTTCCTAAGTCTCATCTTGGATCTAAACATGTGTTGTGGCACTTTCATTTGATTATAGGAATCATTGAAAGATGGGAAATCACTATAGAGATAGTGGACTCTCAAGAACAACATTGCATATCCATTAACTAAAGCTTATCCAACAGCAGGATAATCGTCACTTAGAGAAGAAGGGTATGAGATACCATGACGATTAGCTTTAGTGCAAGTGGGAGATTGAAAGTAGTATGCACACAAGTCAATCATGTTTGATGATAAAGCATATACTTTATAACAATCTTATTCATTTATTAATAAAAAGTATTAATTTATTAAAGGCTTTTAATTATCTGCATGATGATATTTTATAATATGTGATAAACCCATAGTTTTAAGCAATGCTTTTAGAATAATGATGATGATCATTCTAATGAGATCTAAATTCTTAGAAAGCTTAAAACTAAAATAGTTCCCAATCGTTGGATTATTAAATTGGGGATTAGTGAATCCGGATAGATTGGTACATACGTTTGTTTTGCTCATCGGATGAGGATGATTGATCTCATGATCATTTGTGTGGAGACACTAAAGCAAGTAAGTATGTAGGTGCTTATTAGAGAATAAGTTCACTGAACGTGGCTCGCTAAGGAATACCTAATGGAGTTTTACTTGCTCGTCAATAGGAATTCTGTAGTGATAGTAGTACAAGTGATCCTTGACTTGAGATCATCATAGTATCTTGTGTATGATGAGTTATACTTTGACTTATTCCTTAAGACCCTTAGGGTATATCAAAGGGTATGCTTGGGTATAATAAGTTGTACATGGAGATAATGTATGATCAATAAAGAATCTACCACTTCTAGTAAAAAGAAGAGAATGTCCTATGTGATTCGATAAATGACAACCCAAGAGTCCTTGGCAAAGCGTAATGAAATTAGAAAGGAGTTTCTAATTTGCATTATTTGAGTTGTGCATTTAAGAGTCGAAATACATATAATTAAATAAAATAAGACTTGATAAGAATTCCATGTCTTATATTTAATTGAGACATTGTATGGTGGAAGGATTGAATTGCATTTATAACTATTTACTCAAAGGTTCTTTTATGATTAATGTTGAAATCTATATTATCCGGAAAGTCGTTGATCGCTAGGAGGCTTATCCCTATTGTAGAATAAATATTATTTATTTAAATAAATTATTAGTTTAATTTATTTATTTAAATAAGATTAGAATTGTTCTAATTGATTTATTCACAACCTAGGTTTAATATGGAGAACCTAAAGGGTCACACCATAAAAGGAAGAATAATTATTTAAGAAGTTAATAACATAATCGTAATAAAAGTTAAGTATATTTAATTTAATCTATGGTGATAGAATAAATTAAATAACTTAATATTTATTATTTAATATTTTGAAATATTAAATATAAATTAATAAGAGGAGTCTTATTATTATTATTACTATTATTATTATTTAATTCCTAAAAGAGTTTGGGAATTAATTAATAAAAGTACTCTCATATATTCCTAATAAGATTAGGAGGTTAAATTAATTAAAAGATTTTAATTAATTATTCCTAATAAGATTAGGAGCCTAATTAATTAAAGGAGTTTAATTAATTAAATAAAACCCAATTCCTTAATTGTTAAGGAGGGTTGCCTACATCTATAAATAAGAGGAGTCTTATTATGGGTGAGGAGGTTGATACTTTCACAACACGTGAATACGTAATTTCAATAGTTGGGAGAGTACGTTCTTTTTCTATAGAGATAGAAAACTAGGGTTTTGAGCCAAGTACCCATCTTCTCAATCTTTATTCTTTCTTGGTGGATCACCTCTGAGAGGCCAAACACTTGGGTGGCTAACGTTGATCGAAGGAAGGAACAAAACCCGTGGATTCAAGAAACGCGAAAAAGATTGGAAACTTGTGCACTGAGGATTCAAGAAGGGTATGATTTTATTCGTCATTTCGCTTAAAAATGCATAAAGGGTGATCGAGGTGAAAATTTTAAACTCTTATTTTTCATGCTCGAATCTTCAATTTGATTGGTATGATTTTATTCTTTGTCAAAGACGCTTAATTAATAATTAGTGTTTGATAAAGGAGAAGTGATCCGGGTATATGTGTTTTGTAAAATTTTAAAACTCTTATTTTTCCAATGCTTCAACGCTTATTTATGCAATTTGATCCAAGATAAGGTCATGTCATCGACCCATGGGGAATTCATGATGATTTTGCATCTAAAGTGATAGCTTTAACTTGACATAGGGTGATATGTGGACCGATGAAAATTTTGCCAGGATTTATCTTTGCTACTCAGTCATATCATTGCGTGTATGCATCTAGATTAAGGATTATGAAAAGTTTATCCTACTCATGATCCGAACTCGACGCAGAGTTTTGCTCTAAAGATATGGAGACATTATCTTTATGGAGAAAAATGTGAGATATACACGGACCACAAGAGTCTAAAATATATCTTCACACAAAAGGAGTTGAATATGAGGCAAAGGAGATGGCTGGAGTTGATAAAGGATTACGACTGTGAAATCCTGTATCACCCTGGAAAAGCCAATGTAGTTGCCGACGCCTTAAGTAGGAAGGGTCGGGAAAAGTTGTCTTTGTTAACGGCTCAAACTAAGTTAATAATAGAGATGGCTAGTATGGAATTGCAAGTGAAGCTGCCAAGTGAAGTAGGACAAATGCTATTTACGACAAAGATGCAATCTACCATCGTAGAAAGAGTTAAGAAGGTGCAACTCAAAACTAATGAGTGTGACCGGATATAGAAGGGGCTAGCCAATGAAAAAGATATCATTTTTAGTCTTGATAATGAAGGATTATTAAGATTTGAAGGAAGAATTTGGGTTCCTAATGAGACAGAGTTAAAGGAGCAGGTGTAACAAGAGGCTCATAGTTCGAGGTTTTTGATTCATCCTGGTAGTACTAAGATGTATCAAGACCTTCGACAGAGTTTCTGGTGGTCGAACATGATGAGAGAAATAGCGGAGTATGTGAGTAGGTACTTGAATTGCCAGAAAGTTAAGGTCGAACATCAACGACCAAGTAGCTTGTTGCAGTCATTGGAAATTCCGGAGTGGAAGTGGGAAAATATCACGATAGATTTTGTGGTGGGACTTCCGACTACAACAAAAGGGTATGATGCGATTTGGGTAATAGTGGATCGATTGATGAAGTCGGCTCACTTTTTGCCAATCAGAGTTAAGTATAACTTAGATCAGTTAGCTAGACTCTATGTTAAGGAAATAATTTCCATACATGGAGTACCAGTATCAATTGTGTCAGATTGTGATCCGCGATTCACATCAAACTTTTAGAGAAGTCTACAAGAGCAGATGGGAACGCAATTGAATTTAAGTATGATGTATCATCCACAAACTGCTGGATAGAGCTAGAGAAAAATTTTAGACATTAGAAGATATACTAAGATCTTGCGTCATGGATTTCAAGGATAGTTGGGATGATCATCTACCATTAGTGGAGTTTGCGTATAACAATAGTTATCATGCAAGCATAGGTATGCCGCCTTACAAATCTTTGTATGGGACGAAATTCCTAACACCACTGTATTAGGATGAGGTAGGAGAACGCCGAATGCTAGGACCAAAATTTGTGCAGCAAACAGCGGACATTGTCAAGATGATACAAATGCGTCTTCTAGCAGCTCAAGACAGACATAAGAAGTTTATGGATTCACATAGAGAGAATAGAGAATTTGAAGTAGGTTCATACGTATTTCTAAAGTATCCCCCCATAAAGGAAAGATACATTTTGGAAAGAAGGGAAAGCTAAGTCCGAGGTTTATAGGACCTTTTGAGGTATTAAAATGGGTAGGTGAGGTAGCTTACATGATAGCATTACCTCCAGACTTAGAACAAATACATAATGTGTTCCATGTGTCCGTGTTACGTCCTTATAAGCTAGATTATAAACACGTGATAGAATATGAGCCTATTCATATCGAGAAGGACTTAACGTACGAAGAAACACCGATTCAAATTGCCGATAGAAAGGAACAAGTTCTGTAGAACAAAGTCATATCTTCAGTAAAGGTGATATGGAAAAACCACGATGCAGAAGAAGCAACGTGGGAGTTGGAAGAAATGATGAAAAAGAATTACCTTCAATTGTTTGTGTAATTTTTTTTTGCGAGATTCTGGGGACAGAATTCTTATAAGGGGGAGAGAATATAACACCCCAGAAAATCGAACCTTTTGTAAATACTTTTAATAATGAATAAAATAATATTATTTATTATTATTACGTGTTGATAAGATGAATGTCGTTTTATAACCTAGAACCGTCGGAACGTTTTAGTATTTTAACTACATGAGAGAATTACAGTGTTTGAATTTCTAAGACGAAAATAAAAGCTTTCTCAGAAATTTTCCAAAAAAACACTATTCATCATTTTCTGCTCGGGAATTATTTTTGAACTTCCGAGAAATGCGTAACGTTATAATATCAAGGGGAGATGGATTATATAATAATAATCTAAGTATGAAAAATGCAATATTTCGCATGCAGACTTATTTTGAGAACGTTAGGAATATTAAGCGTTAAGAATAAAATGTATTGATTATATGATACGTAAGTATTATATGAGGTATTGAAAATAAGTATGATACGAAGTATTATACGAGTATGTATGAAGAATGGAATAATGTATGTTATGAATTAGTATACGAGCTAGCATACGAGAATTATACGTGTAGTATATATATGTCAAGGTTTTTAATTAAATGGAATGGACTTGTAGGATTATTAGCATATTGGTCGAAGTCCAATAGAAATTGGATGTGCAAGCCCAAGTGTTTGATAATTAAAAGTCCTTGCTAAAGTAATGCAAGCCCAATAGAAATAAGTTAAACTAATTGAAGTAAGCCCAATGTCATGATCCATTGGATAAATATGATCCATGGAGCAAACCAAGAGTAATATGGGTAAGACTTGGTAAGCAAGAACTTTAAGTGGTAACCAAGTATAAGATAAGTCTTGTGGTGGCCAAGTAAAAGAAGTTATAAGCAAGTTTACTTAAGGCTGAAGCAATGAATAGTAAGGAGGTTAGTTGAGGAGGTGGGAGGTTATAACTACCATAATACCCTAACGTTGAGAGCTCTATAAATAGCAAGCTCACAATTCATTTGTTGCTTCATTAAATTTCATTCAACTTCTATCAAGATAAATGCTTAAGTGTTAGATAGAATAAGTCAAGAATAAGCCAAAACATCCTTTGCTAGATTTTCAAAGAGAATAGAAGTACTAGTCTTCAAGGGTAAGACTCTAGTCTAATACATCTTTTATCTCTATCATTGTATGGTGATAACAGAAGTGTAATTGTATGCTAAGAACATATAAGAAGTGATTAATGAATGAACTTAAGCCGACTAAGATGTGAATAAGCAACTAGAACTTAAATAAGTTGATAGACTTATAAAGAACTTATCATATGTTTGTCATATGATGTTAGTATGTTCAATATGGTATGAGAACATTGAGTAAAGGAATTAAGTCCATATTAAGTCATAAGCAAAGAAATTTGTAGTTTATAAGTTGATTAAGTTAGTAACTTATGAGAATAAGTCAAAACTTACTTTTACAATAAGTTGGTGTAATAAGTAACTTAAAATGCTGGATGATAATTAAAATCCATTTAGAATGATAATCAAAACATTAGTAATGAGGTTTCGCCGGAATTCACACGATTGTACGATAATCGTTGAATTTGTGAAATTCTAGGAATGGAAGTCATATTTTGTGTTTGAACTCAGAAACGTTGGTTTTCGATGGAGACGAAGTCATATTTGGCATTATAGAGTTGTGGACTCGAAAATGACCGGATTCTGACTTAGAACAAAGAAACGAGTGTTGAACGTTCACAAAAGTTTATCTTTTTTCGTTAAAAATGAACTAACAGGTGAAATTTTAGCAAACGAAGTCGAATACATAAAATTCTTGCATGAACTAACAGTGTATGTAATTTGTGAACCGTAGGCTTTTGAATGAGCCAATTAGGACTTATAACGAAGAAGTTATGCATCCGGGAGTTTCGCAAAATTTCAAAATCTGCAAAAAATTGTCTCGAGGCATGAGTCCGTGTAAGCAGCAACGACTCATAGTTTTAAGGTCCGCATAGGCGCATCTTGCGAGGCCGAGACAGAACACATCGCTAATCGCCATGCCGCAAGCCATAACAAAGGAGACTCGTAATGTGTGATCAAGTCCGAGACTTGCATACTATTAACTCGCGCCGCAACGCGGCTTAAAGAGGAAAGGGTGGCGCCGTAGCGCCAACCCTAGGGTTTGGACAGTAATGGAGGTTTACAAGTATAGCATGAATGTTAACTCAGTAATAATAAACTGAGGAACTTAATAAGGTATAGTAAGCTATTGTTAAACCTTAGTTATATTGTCTAAAGGATGAAGATAAGTAATCAATCATGAATGTAACGAAAAGACAGAACCAATAATAACAAATCTAAGTTGGGATTAGATTGAGATGAAGGGTAAGATATAGTAGTATACTTACTTGGTTATATATGACGTAATGTGGTATGTTATATGATCATGTATTGTAGAGACTTAGAGACTTAAAGTGTACGTGTGATAAACAGTAAGTAGACGCTAAAGGCAAGTATTCTAACCCTTGTTCTAGTTCAGTCTGGACAAGCTTTGAAATTCATGTATTCTTTCGCATGAAGTCTTGTATGAGGAAGTCAAAGCCAATTCTTTCGGCTAGACTTATGTTATAATTCTATCAAGCATGTTTAATGTTTACCAAGTTATATTGGTGTGGTTTTCAAACGAAGACTGAGTATGCTAAAATGTTTTTGTCGTTTAACGACAGGCACGTGAGGTTGCCATAACTTAAATGTATACACGTTTAAGGAATGTAGTGTTGATCAACGTAGAGTACTATAGGTTAATCACCTAGACATGCTCGTAAGTAATGTCAGACTTACGGACTTAGTGTCGGGATGTCCTTTTCAAAAGAACTTATGAAATGCTCAAGGTCTTGGACCGGAATTGATGTTTTACTGAATATTATTGTTGTAAAACATTTTGAATGAAAAGAAGTGTTAATTTGAATTATCGATAGTACTTCGTAACTATTATTCAGTTATTGAAGATATACGAGTTCTATGTTTCAAGCATGTTGTTTATTATAATTGTAGTACTTGCTAAGCTAGTCATGCTCACTCTTGCTTGAACCATATGAACACAGCTAAGATCGAGCGGACCGAAGGCTCCGGCAAGGATAAGGGCAAGGTGAAGACGAACCCTTAAATTACTTATGTAATAGTATAGGTGAATGTTTGTAATATATTGAATATTATGACAATAACAGATGTATGGGTTATAAAGAATCTGGGGAAATGTAATATTATTTTGAATATATAGAAGACATATCCATTCCTTTGAGACTTTTCAATTGAATATATATGTGAATGGTAGTACCATGTAGCACCATTTGTCGGGTTGGAAGATACCCGGATTTGGGGGCGTCACATGTTATGTGTTATGTGATGATATTTTATGATATGAAAATTAAGTAGAAAATACTTAAAAGAAATTTAGTAATAATCTAATAAGTCTATTTTAATCAGAAAATGCATCCAATAAGACGTCAGTCACGACAACAAACCCTGAGGGATCTACCAATAACAACAATGCTGAGGCTAATTGTGACGCCCCCAAAATAGGTATACAACACCCACTCTGAGTCGGCAAATACATGGTACAGAAACAACTACAACTTTATTAATACAATTGTCGTGTAAAATACGACAACACATAAACTGTGAGTTTAAAAACAAATATTGACTTCTAGACAATATCAACACTCAAATAAGTCCTCATTACAATTATTGATACACTATTTTACAAAATAGTGAGGACTACTAAAACGATATTCTTGAACCTTCATTCCATACCCCGACTAGTACTCGCTACGTTCTCGCCTCCTGAGAAGAAAAATAGAACAAAAAGGAAAAGGGTGAGCTCAACTAGCCCAGTAAAGAATATTATGACTAAGATAACATAAAACAAATTATCGTTAGTCCTCAACAGGGAAAAATCTGATAGAATACAATAGACAACAAGTTTTAAATCAATATTCGCAACGGAAATAATAATTCATTAGAAGAGTTACGTAGAGAATGAAATCTACTTTCTTCTATGAATTTAAAAGTTTATCATCAATATTTTATCCCTATTACATCAATCAATATACATCTTAAGTTAAATATTCATCTTTGTACTACAGGCCAAAGATATTCATCAGTTGGTTATGTTCATCTCAACACTTGTACATCTTTGCACTACGGGCCAAAGATATTCATAAGAAAATCAACCATCTTTGCACTACAGGCCAAATATATTCTTTAATATCATCATTTAGGACTGAGGATGATGAAAAATATTTTAAAGAAAACGAATCCACTGAAACAAAAGAACAAATAATAAGTATTCGTACTTTAAATAGTCAAAGTTTAAAAATACTTCATAAATAACCATAGTGAAGTAAAATTAAAGAATGATCAAAAAATGGATACAATCAAAGCTAGTATCCACAATAGATATTTTGGACAAAAAAAGAAAATTTAATTTTTCTGTGAATAAGGTCGATTTGTGAATTTGTCAGGTCGATACGTGAATAAATAGGTCGATACGTGAATAGTAACTCCAAACACTAAAAGATAAGAATTTCACAAGAAAATTAATACCAATATTCCGGCATAATGATATTAGAAGAAATAATATCATTTAAAAAAATAACACCCCTTACCTCGAAAAAGGACATAATTTCGACTAGAATACTAGATATAGTGCTGAAGGGAACTTGTACCGTATAGCAACACTCAAAGTCTCAAAATACTCACAAGAATACGCTCGATAATATAGAGAGAGAAAACTTGTTTCTGGCGTAATTTTCAATTCTAACCTAAACACCCTATTTATAGGAAAATGCTTAGAACACCAAAGTAGACAAATTAATAAAATATTATTATTTTTAATAAAATTCCTACGCATACCTTAGACCAACTGAATTCAACATGATTTCAATACTAGTGGGGCCCACCAACATAATAAAAATGTTTTTCTTATAAAAAATAATTAAAACATCAAAAATCAATTATTCCGGAACTTCAATAATTCATAATAAATAGCCCTTTTATCAGAAAAATTCGAATCTTATGTCCATTCCATAGAAAATTTAATTCTCTACAACTTTGTCGTTTTAAGTTTTTCCAAATTCCAAGCAGAAGTTGACAGAAACCCACAAACGGGCGATTTTAAAGGCTATAATCAAATTTCAGTCAAGAAATGGGCCCACAAACATGTTTAACATGTTTTTAACAATTTTTGTAACAAAAATACTCTTCCTCCTCATTTATTCATATATCACACATTCATTGTAAAATATCACCATTATTATATTTTTATAATATAATAATATATTTAAATGAATTATTTTATCAGAAAAGATAAAATATCAATTTTTAACAATTGTCACATTAAAAATTTTCTCCATCTATATCCACATAAAATGAATATTTTTCTTATCATATAAATCAATAATTAATTATTCACAAATAATATTACAGTAATCACAATATCGACTAACTAGTCGCATTTTGTAGAAAAGAGGGCTTTCCAATAAGAATTTCTCCTCATCAAGCACAATTAGGTGACCAAACCTCTCCTGTATGTAACTTTCTAGACATTGCCAATAATAATATCTAATAATATTATTCAAATAATATGAATTATTGATCCGATAATGGAAAATATCGTGTAGTGACAATTATTGAAACAACAATAATATAAAATATCAACGTAGCAATTATTGAATCAATAAAATAAAATATTGAATAAGAATTACATGAGCAATTATTGAGTAGTGCCTTCTTACGTAAGAATCAATAATTGGTGCAATACCGTGTGCTACTGTGTTTTAACCACCGAGTATTTCAACAGTATTAATGGTAACAACTACGCCGCCATTTATAAATAACTTATACTTGTCGTTTTCTTCATCCAATCACTTTCCGTTATGGGGCCCACAAAAGGTTGGGGCGTCGTACGAAAATTCCCCGACAGTAAGATTATTCCACGACCAAACGAATATTCCCTGACAACAATGAATATTTTATAACCACTTGCTTATTTAAAATATTTGTGCATTTTACCCATAAGTAACCACATTAATCAAATCAACCCTTACTATTTTTAAAATAATAAATAGAGGAAACTTAACTTCATTTATAATAAGTTGAGGTCTTACACTAATCCCGTTCAGCAGTTGGTGACACTTTTGAAAGGAGCACTGCAAAATCAACCGCAGATCAATCTATGACATTTAAGGACTTCAAGGCGGTTGGACCACTAGAGTTTTGTGGGCCCATGAATGCAGTTGAGGCACAGACCTGTATCATGGAGATAAAGAAAGTGTTTGATGTAGCTAGAGTAGGTGAGAATTAGAAGACTGCTTTTACAACATTTATGTTGAAAGTAGAGGCTAGTTATTGGTGGCAAGCCAATAAAACTTGAGGAGGACAAGGGGTGATGACTTGGGATAGGTTTAAGGAGTTATTCTTTGAGACTTATTTCCCAGAGAGTTTGAAGAATTAGATGGAGGTGCAGTTTCTAGAACTGAAGCAAGGATCAATGATGGTATCGGAGTATACCGTAAAATTTAACTAATTGGCGAGGTTTGCGCCATATCAAGTCAACACAGATGAGCGCAAGGCTAGGCGGTTTGAGCAGGGATAGAAACCCTTGTTGTATAGTAGGGTCTCCATATTTTAGTTGAAGACATTTGCAGCGGTGCTTGAGAAGGCAATTCTCGCTAAGGGTGGAGGCGAGGCTGTGACAAAGTACAAGTAAGAACAAAAAAAGAAGAAGAATGAGGGTGAAGGTAAGAATAGTGGTGGTAGTGGTGTAAATGGTAACAATAACCTGAAGAAAAAAATGGAATGGAAATGTGGGAAACCATTAGGGTAACCAGCAAAAGAAGAAGTTCGAAGCATGTGCTACATGCAGGAAGTTTCACACGGGTGTGTGCTTAAGGGGGAAGCGTGTATACTTTAACTGTGGCCAGGAGGGTCACATTGCCCCCAAATTGCAATCAACCCAAAGAAGAATGTTTGCTATATGTGAGGGTCAAAGGATCATTTTGCTCGTGAGTGCCCTAAGAAGAAAGCTGGAGAGACAACAGGAATCAAGGGAGGTAGCAATGGAGGCACATTGACTATTGTTGGACCAACATCATCAAACAAACCCACAGCTAGAACCTTCAACATGACAGTGCAAGACGCAGTGAAATCAAATGATGTTGTGTCAGATATTATCCCAATCAATGATATAGATGCTTATGTATTATTTGATTTGGGAGCTACTT
This sequence comes from Panax quinquefolius, assembly GCA_020205615.1. NCBI lineage: Eukaryota > Viridiplantae > Streptophyta > Magnoliopsida > Apiales > Araliaceae > Panax > Panax quinquefolius. Next base: position 86,017,182 of record CM035154.1, on the reverse strand, counting down.
GCTCGTATATATCTGATGAATTTTCTAAGAAGTTAGGATTGCCTAGTGAAGAATTGAATTTCTCTTCAAACATAGAAATTGCGAATAGGGAGGTGATTCTTGTTAGGTTTGTATACAAGAATTGTAGGGTGAATATTTAGAGGAATGTCATGATAGTAGATTTAATCCCAATTAAACTTGGAGAGTTTGATGTTATATTGGGAATGGATTGGCTATTCAATTATGGAGCGATAATTGATTGCCAAAAGAAATGTGTAAACCTTATGACTCCATTAAAGGTAGTTTTATGTAGTAGAAGATCACCTAGACATGCTAGATGTCTGACGATTATACAGGCCAAGAAGTTGTTGAGTCAAGGTTGTGTGGGTTATTTAGCTTACATAGTCAATACTCAGAGGAAGGGGTGAAACTGGAAGAGATACCAGTGGTTAGGGAATTTGTAGATGTGTTTCCGGATGATTTTCCAGGACTTTTGCCTGATAAAAAGATTGAGTTCGTGATTGACTTAGAGCCAGGAACCGCTCCGATATCGAAGACCCCATACAGGATGGCTCCGGTAGAAATGAAGGAACTGATGGTACAATTGCAGGAGCTGTTAGATAAGAAGTACATTCAGCCGAGTGTGTCACCATGGGGAGCACCGGTGTTATTCGTGAAGAAGAAGGATGGGTCAATGTGTCTTTACATTGATTATATGGAATTAAACAAAGTCACTATTAAGAGTAAATATCCATTGCCAAGAGTAGATGACTTGTTTGATCAATTGAAGGGTGCTAGATACTTCTCAAAAATAGATTTGAGAAGTAGGTATCATCAATTGAAAGTAAGGAATGAGGATATACCAAAGACGGCATTCAGAACTCGGTATGGACATTACGAGTTTCTGGTGATGTCTTTCGGATTAACAAATGCCCCTACTGCATTCATGGATTTGATGAACAGGGTGTTTAAACCATTCTTAGATAAGTTTGTGGTGGTATTCATTGATGATATTCTGGTGTACTCGAAATCTCAAGAAGAACACATGGAACATTTACGTTTGACGTTGGAGACGCTAAGAAAGGAAAAACTGTATGCGAAATTCTCAAACTGTGAATTCTGGCTAGAACGTGTACAATTTCTTGGACATGTGACTGATAAAGATGGGATCTCAGTGGATCCATCAAAAGTTGAAGCCGTAATCAATTGGGAACAACCAAGGACCCCATCGGAGGTGAGGAGTTTCTTGGGACTGGCCGGCTATTATAGACGGTTTATTCAAGACTTTTCCAAGATTGCCACTCCATTAACAAATTTGACAAGGACAGCTGTAAAATTTGTTTGGATGGAGAAGTGTGAAGAGAGTTTTCAAGACTTGAAAAAGAAGTTAAGTGTGGCACATGTGTTGTCATTACCAGATAATATAGGAAACTTTGTGGTGTATAGTGATGCCTCACATAAAGGATTAGGTTGTGTCCTTATGCAGAACGACAAATTCATTGTGTATGCATCAAGAAAACTGAAGGACTATGAGAAAGGATGCCAAACTCCTGATTTAGAGTTGGCTGCGGTGGTATTTGCTTTAAAAATATGGAGACACTATCTCTATGGAGAGAAATGTGAGATATATACAGATCATAAGAGTCTGAAGTATATTTTCACCTAGAAGGACCTGAACATGCGTCAAAGGAGATGGATGGAATTAATAAAAGATTATAATTGTGAGATCTTTTATCATACGGGCAAGGCGAATGTAGTTGCAGATGCTTTAAGGAAGAAAGGTCGGGAGAAGTTGATGTTGATAACCACTCAGGAGAAGCTTATTTCAGCAATGACAAAGCTAGAGATTGAAATAAAATTTCCAAAAGAATCGGATGAACGACTATTCCAGATAGAAGCTAGTTCAACTTTGGGGGACAAGGTAAAGAATGCTCAACTACAAGATGAAGAATATGGAAAAATCAAAGAGAAAGTGGTTAAGGGTAGTGAAGTGAAATACAAGATCGATACCGAAGGGCTAGTAAAATTCTAGGGAAGAATTTGGGTTCTAACAGTACCAGATATTAAAGACAAAAATCTTGACCGAAGCTCATAACTCAAGATACTTGATTTATCCATAGAGTACGAAGATGTATCAAGATTTACGACGATATTTTTGGTGGCCAAACATGAAAAGAGATGTCGTAGAATGTGCTGCAAGATGTTTGACATGTCAAAGAATAAAGGCAGAACATCAGAGGCCAAGCAGATTACTTCAACTGTTGGAAATACCAGAATGGAAGTGGGAACATATCAGAATGGATTTTGTGGTAGGTCTTCCAACTACTCAGAGAGGATACTATGCGATTTGGGTGATAGTAGACATGCTGACAAAATCAGCACACTTTTTGCCAATAAAGATTAGATTCAATCTTGATCAGTTGGCAAAGTTGTACGTTAAAGAGATCATTTCGAGACATGGAGTGCCAATGTCAATAGTACCAGATAGAGATTCGCGATTCACATCAAACTTCTAGAAGAGACTACAAGAATGTATGGGAACACAATTGAAAATGAGTACGACATACCATCCGCAAACAGACGCCAAAGCGAACGAACAATCGAGACTTTGGAAGATATGCTCAGGGCATGCATCATGGATTTTAAAGGGAGCTGGGATGAATATTTACCGTTGGTGCAATTTGCATACAACAACAGTTACCATGCAAGCATCAACATGCTTCCTTACGAAGCATTGTACGACAGGAAGTGCAGAACTCCACTGTGCTTGGATGAAGTCAGTGAACGTTAACTATTAGGAACGGAACTGGTACAACAAACTGATGAGGTTGTTAAACTCATCAGGATAAGATTAGTAATAAGATTATTCCACGACCAAACAAATATTCCCCGACAACAATTAATATTTTATAACCACTTGCTTATTTGAAATATTTGCGCATTTTACCCATAAGTAACCATATTAATCAAATCAACCCTTACTATTTTCAAAATAATAAATAGAGGAAACTTAATTTCATTTATAATAAGTTGGGGTCTTACAACCTCCCTTCCTTATGAAATTTCATCCTCGAAATTGACGTACGTACCTGGTGTTTCGAAAAGGTGAGGAAACCTCGCTTTCATTTTTGTTTCCAACTCCCAGGTCATTTCCTCAATAGCATGGTTCCTCCACAAAACTTTGACTTGTGGTATGACCTTTGTGCGTAGGGCATGCTCCTTCCTATCCAAGATCTTGACAGGTACCTCTTTGTACGTTAAGTTTTCGGCTATCTCATCTGGTTCTAACTCAATAACGTGGTTCGGGTCTTTTATATATTTATGCAGCACAGATATATGAAAAACATTATGAACACGAGACATACTTGGAGGTAATGCAAGTCTATAGGCCACATTTCCTACTCGGTCAAGAATTTGAAATGGACCAATAAATCGTGGATTGAGCTTTCCTCTCTTCCCAAATCTTGTAACTCCCTTCCATAGAGCCACACACAACAATACATGATCCCCAATACTAAATTCCACGTCCTTTCGATGAAGATACGCATAACTCTTTTGTCGATCATGTGCCATTTGTATACATTGTCGAATCTTTTGGATCTTTTCTGTAGTCATACGTAGCAACTCTGGTCCCAACAATGTTGCTTCACCCACCTCATCCCAACATACTGGAGAGCGACACTTTCGTCCATATAATGCTTCGAATAGAGCCACACCTATACTTGGCTGATAACTGTTGTTGTAGGAGAATTCCATCAATGGTAAATACTTATCCCAACTCCCTTTGAAGTCTAGGACACAAAGTCTTAATAGATCTTCAAGATTTTGAATAGTCCTCTCTGATTATCCGTCCGTTTGAGGATGGTATGCCGAACTAAATTGTAAATCTGTTCCCGTAGCTTTATACAAGCTAACCCAAAATCGTGAAGTGAATCTTGGGTCACAATCCAAAACTATGGATACTGGCATGCCATGCAATCTCACAATCTCATTTATGTACATACGAGCAAGACGTTAAAGGGAATAAGTCTCCCGTATTGGCAAGAAATGAGCAGACTTGGTTAATCTATCAACAATAACCCAAATAGCATTTATGTCTTGAAAAACCGTGGGAAGATCCATAACGAAATCCATGGTAATGTGTTCCCACTTCCATTTTGGAATCTCAAGTGGTTGCAATGGACCCTTTGGCACTTGATGTTCCGCCTTTACACGTTGACAAGTTAAACACCTCGAGATAAACTTTGCAATCTCTCTCTTCATATTGTTCCACCAAAATGTAAACCGAAAATCCCGATACATTTTGGTACTTCCAGGATGGATCGCAAATGGTGTATTGTGTGCCTCCATCATGATCTTGTACTTCAAATCAGAATCGTTAGGAACAAAAAGTCTATAGTGGACTCGAAGTATTCCTTCTTCATTGATTCTTGCTTCTAGAATAACACCTTCTTGTACTTTCTTCTTCATACGCATCAGCTCCGGGTCGGTGGCTTGAGCAACTTTAACTTTTTTGATTAAATTCGGTTCTATGCGTATACTTGACATCATCGCATGGGTCCCCAGAGTCTTGAATTCTATCTTCATCTTTTGTAAATCACACAAAATGGGCCTTTGTGTTGACAACATCACACTCGTTCACGCATATGATCTTCTACTCAACGCGTCAGCTACCATGTTCACTTTTCTAAGATGGTATTGAATAGTGTTGTCCTAATCTTTCAACAGCTCAAGCCAACGTCGTTGCTGCATGTTGAGTTCCTTTTGTGTGAAGAAATATTTGAGGTTTTTATGATCGAAATATATCTCCACTTTCTCCCCGTATAGATAGTGCCTTCAGATCTTTAACGTGAAAACGACTGCTGCCAACTCTAGATCATGAGTAGGATAATTCCTCTCATATTCTTTAAGTTGTCGCGAGGCATAGGCTATTACTTTCCCATGTTGCATGAGAACACATCCTAACACTTTGCTCAAGCATCGTCAGAGATAACAAATCCATCCAACCGCATTTGGTATTGTTAGAAACAAAGCCAAAATCAGTCTCCTTTTGAGCTCTTGAAAACTCTTCTCCCATTCCTCGCTCCATACGAATTTTGTATCCTTTCGAGTCAATTGAGTTAATGGAGTAGCGATTCGAGAAAACCCTTCCACGAATCTCCGATAATAATCAGCTAAGCCCAGAAAGTTACGTGCCGGCTGTTCTAACTTTGTATTGCTTCAATCTTCGCCGGGTCAACAGATACTCCATGTTTTGACACCACGTGCCCAAGGAACGCTACTTCCTCAAGCCAGAACTCGCATTTCTTCAACTCGGCATACAACTTGTTTTCGCGAAGCCTTTGGAGTACCAGCTTCAAATGGTGCTCATGATCTTCATGACTTTTGGAATATATGAGGATGTCATCAATAAAGATAACAACGAACTGATCCAAATATTCCTTAAATACTCGATTCATTATATCTGTAACATTCTAGAATTTTTTTTAAATTGTTATATTAAATATTTATTGAATTATATAAGTATTTAATGGATGTGTTTATTGTTGAATAAATAATTGTTCAAATTGATTCGATTTGGTTAATTATTTGTTAAATAAATAATTAAGAAAATTAATTATTATATTCTAATTTAATTTAATTATTAGGTTGAGAGTTTTTGATTGAATGAATTATTATATTTTAATTTGAATTTGTAATTAAAAGGATGTGTTAGTTGATTAAATAAAGTTATAATTATATAAAAATTATAATTTTGTGGTATTAATTTATGTGTTAAGGTAATTTAATAAATTGTTATTAGAATTAATTTAATTGATTATTGAAAAATTTAATTAAATAAAAGTGTGACAAATAACCTTTTATAAAAGAGTTATTAAAATAAATTAAAGGAGTTTAATTCAGTTTCGCAAAACAAGGCCTAATGCCTATTAAGTCTTTAATTTAATAGTGTTTTACCAAACAAGACATAAGGATTAAATGATTATATTTTTAGTAGGTAACCAAACAAGCCTTATGGATTTTGATTTTCAAAAATATGATAACTGATATCAGTTATACTTATATTTATATTATATAATTAGTATATATTATATCTTATACGTTATAACTCTAATACGTAAGATTAGAATAGAGAGGTAAGACTCAGTAAAAGAGAAGAAGAAAGTTTACAGAGAGAAAAGAAGAGAGAATTGGGAGAAGGCTAGAGAATTGGAGAAAGGAATTGGGGAAAAGAAGATTGATATCAAAGGATAGCCACTATCTTCTAACTCTAAGGTATCATCTAAACTCTGTTATTTGCTTTTCTTTTCAAAAGTTATAGTTGTATTCTCTCCCAATTTTCTCTATAAAATCTTGGTAGAAATTGAATTAATTGTTATAGATAGTTTTATATGATAAATTGGTTGTTGTGAAATTATTTTCATAAGTTATATATGAGTATAGTAAATGAATTGATGTTATGTATGTAATTTATAAAGAAAACTTTATTACATTGAGTTTATACGAATATATATATATATATATATGAATATGGTTTAGTTTAAGGTTTAATTAGTTATTTAGTTGATAAATTGACTATTGAATTTGAAAGAGGTTGTATAAACATAAATAAGATGCTTTGAATTAACTGTTTTGGTTGAAAAACAAAATCATAGTGTTGATTTTCATTGAAAACATCAAAAAGTTAGTTTTTATCAGAAACATTGAAATTGGATGTTTTAAATTCAATGTTTGTGTTGTTTTATGAGTATAATCATGTTAAGAGTCTTTGAAATATGTTTATATAATGTCTCTGTATGATGTACATGCTAATTAGGTCATTAGAAAGTAGCTTGAGGGCCAAAATGGCTTTGTTCATGTGATTTCAGAATGGTAACAAGTTCAAATTCAATTAGCAGCCATGGCTTTAGTAGTATAGTTCTCATGTTGTAGCCTCAAATACCATGCCGCAGTCATGCGTGGCGTCTGAGTATAATTCTCGCCAAATAAGCAAATCATTATCTCCGTGTCAACAATGACCCCACATAGATAAATTGTGGCACTGCAACGCGAAAGTTAGCGTAATGGTCGACAAAGGTAATTTTGTACTCAAAGTCTTAAGGAATTGTAACAAATAAATTTATTGAGTTGTGATTCTAGGGACAGAATCCTTTTAAGGAGGGAAGGATGTAACGAACAAGAATTTTCTAATTAATTTTATTAATTTTAAATATTTATTGAAGCAAATAAATATTTAAGTTGATTTATTTATCGAGATAAATAAATAGTCGATGAAGATATTGTGTAATAATTTAATTAGGAGATATGTTAATTAAATTTATGTTTAGTGATTTTATAGTTTGAAGATTTAATTTAATGAGATGATTAAATTAAATGAATTATTAAATAATTATAATGTTGTTTCTAATTTAATAAATAATTTAAGATTTATTAATTTGCTAAATAAAATTATATTTTATTATGGAAATCATAATTACATGGTAAATGATTAATTTGGTGTAAGGGTTATATTAATTTAATTGTTTAAAGGTGTGACAAATAAACTATAGGATAAATAAATTATTAAAATAAGCTAAAATGGGATAATTGAGACTAGACAATCAGTTTTTTTTCTTTACGTATTATCACTTGGTTAAGCCTAAGTCTAAAGAGAGTAGAGAAAACACAAAGGAAGAGAGAAAAGAGAGTTTTGTGAATTTGTAAGCCAAATTGGAGAGCCGAGAAGGAGAAGAAGAAGGGAATCATCTTCTAACAAGGCTAAACAAGAATCAAGAGGTAAATAACCTAATTTTTTCTTAGTTTGGGTGTTCTTGAGTTATCCTTTAAAATTAGAAATTTAGTTGGATGAATTGCTAAATAGATGTTATATATATGTTGGAAGATGTTTAAAATCTGATAATTGTCATCTAGAAATGATTTTCAGAAATCAAATTCATATGAAACATGTTTTTAATGAATATTTGGGTTATATTCTTGGTTTATATGTTTTTGAGTTTTTTTTCATAGAGACTTTGATTTTTTGTTGTATAATTTGATGAGATATGGTCTATATATGTTATTTGATGATTATAATCTGTTATATGTAGTTTACAAATGATTTTGGTGTATCAAGTTCATAGGTAGTCGTGGCTGAGAAGAAGGAATTTGTTTTGGTTGAATGTGTGTAAAATAGTTTACTTTAAAACCAAAAATTGGTGGTTGATTCATGTAATATATTGTAATTTGATGATCATTTGTGTTAATACATTCAAAAATGAAAATAACGCAAGTTGAATGAATCAATTTGGTTAAGAAACGAATTCGTAGTGAATGAATTCGTTAAACATGTTAAAATATGAAAATTTAGTATGAACATGTGTTTTAGGTCAAGATTTGGGTTAGTAAATGTTTTTGTAAATTGTTCATTCTTTAGTATGTCGTAGTTCTATGAATTATGAATCCATAGAATCTAAAATGGACTAATTTGGATGTGTATAACTTAAGTTATGAAGATTAGTAGGAGAAAAAGGGTCAAAAATCGCAAGAACAGTAAACTGGTAATCCTGGTTCTGCTATTAGGCGCAGTTCTGATGTGCCCTAAGTCTCTTAAGCAATGACGCTCTAGGTGTAGCTATACCGTCCCCCAAGGCTTATTTGGTAGCGCAATTACCATGTAGTACCAAATGTTACTGTTTTGACATCCTTTGGTAAAATAGCCAAAACGTTTTCATACGAACTCTGATTTAGACGATTAAGGATGATTCGGAAAGATAACGAGTAGAAATACAACTTTCATTCTTTAAGTATTTCAATTTGAGGTTGAGAACAGGGGTAAAAATGACCATCTTTAGGACTGATGTGTATTCGGAGGAAATCAGAGGGCATCGGGCATGCACATATGCAAGTGTAGTGCTTCTGACGATAAAAGATGTTATTCTAAGTTATAAAACATGAATATTACTAAATATAATGATGCTTAACATTAATATATGATGTATTATATAAGTTGTATAAGCATACTAAGTGTACGCAATCGAGACGAGTTGGGCGTGCGACGAATGAACGTCGAAACGCCGCGACAAGTGTTAATGAACTTAAAAAAAATGTTTTAATTAAAATGAAATGAACATTATAAGATATGGAATGTGATTAATATATAACCAATAAGGAGTCCTAAGAAGACTTAAACACTTGAATGAACTTCGAGTTTGACTAAGAAGAAATATAGTATTGATTAATAAGTTATAATAGATTGAAACTCAACGTTGTAAGAGTTGAGAATGTGATTTGGATGGTAAAAGTCTTATGTTATATGTTAGTGAGTTTTCAAATTCGTGTTATGTGGTTGATTAATATGGTTAAATGTAAGACCCCAACTTTTATGAATAAAGATGATTTTTCTATAATTATCATTTTTGAATATTATGGAATGAATTTGATATAATGTTATAGTTGTGGGTAATATTTATAAATTTTTCAAAGTACGCAAGTTGTTATATTATATTCGATTGGTCAGGGAATTTTCGTTTTAGCAGGGAATATTCGTACAACGGCGCAATCATTGGTGGACCCCACAACAAAATTATTGTCAGATTGAGAAAACGACAAAAATATTTTAATGAAAATAACGGCGAAAGTTTTACCGTTAATACTGTTGAACTACTCGGTAGTAAAAGTACATGAATATGCGTGGTTGCATAGTAGCATACGGTATTGATTATTGATGCTTACGTGAGAAGTCACTCAGTTTTGTTTCAGTAATTGTTGCATAGTATCTCACGTTATTTGATTCAATTATTGTCGATATTTTATATATTAGTAAATCAATAATTGAGACGACGAAGTTATTAATATTATTATTTGCAATATTAACAATGTCTAGAAGTTCTGCCAAGGAGCAATTTGGTCACCTAATTGTGCGCCAATAGGGAAAAATACTTATTGGAAAGCCCCCTCTTTCCTAGGAACGACCTGGTCGATTAATATTGTGAATTATAAAAAAAATAATAAATGTTGTTAAAAATATTGAGGAGCTTTTATGAAGTATTTATGGTAAATTTTGCTTATTTTATGAACCCCCATTTATCCATTTTTCAAAATAATCGGTAGAAGTTATTTTTTAAGGGGAGGGGGGGGGGGGTGGGACCCACTTATGGAGGAAAGTCTTGGGGTGGGATTTTATGTTGATCACGGGTATTGAGATGAAATGCTTGGGTGGTGGAAATTGATGGCGTGGTGTATATTGATAATGTAGTATTATATATATATATATATATATATATATATATATAACATGTGAGTCTTTGACTAATGGAGGGAGGGAGGAAAAAGATGATAACTTGGTCGGGAGAGGAGTAATACTGTTATTATTATTATTATTATTATTATTATTATTATTATTATTATTATTATTATTATTATTATTATTATTATTATTATGTATATATATATATATTATAATAAGATTTGTTTTTTTATGAAAAATAGAATATATTATATTTTATTGTAAATCAATCTGGACCATCCGTTTAAAAGTAAATCAATCTGGACCGTTCATAAATTAGTTACTATTCAATCAATTATTCTATAAATAGATGCTCATTCCTTCATTATTTTCCACGTTATTTGATTCAATTATTGTTGATATTTTGTATATTAGTAAATCAATAATTGAGATGACGAAGTTATTAATATTATTATTACCAATATTAACGATGTCTAGAAGTTCTGCCAAAGAGAGGTTTGGTCACCTAATTGCGCGCCAATAGGGAGAAATCCTTATTGAAAAGCCCCCTCTTTCCTGGGAACGACCTGGTCGATTAATATTGTGAATTAAAAAAAAAATAATAAATGTTGTTAAAAATTTTGAGGAGTTTTTATGAAGTATTTATGGTAAATTTTGCATATTTTATGGACCCCCATTTATCCATTTTTCAAAATAATCGGTAGAAGTTATTTTTTAGGGGGGGGGGGCACAGATGGGACCCACTTATGGAGGAAAGTCTTGGGGTGGGATTTTATGTTGATCACGGGTATTGAGATGAAATGCTTGGGTGGTGGAAATTGATGGTGTGGTGTATACTGATAATGTAGTTTTATATATATATATATATATATATATATATATATATATATATATATAACATGTGAGTCTTTGACTAATGGAGGGAGGGAGGAAAAAGATGATAACTTGGTCGGGAGAGGAGAATAATGTTATTATTATTATTATTATTATTATTATTATATTATAATAAGTTTTATTTTTTATGAAAAATAGAATATATTATATTTTATTATAAACCAATCTGGACCATCTATTTAAAAGAAAATCAATCTGGACCGTTCATAAATTAGTTACTATTGAATCCATTATTATATAAATAGAAGCTCATTCCTTCATTATTTCTCACGTTATTTGATTCAATTATTGTCGATATTTTCTATATTAGTAAATCAATAATTGAGACGATGAAGTTATTAATATTATTATTTGCAATATTAACGATGTCTAGAAGTTCTGCCAAGGAGAGGTTTGGTCACCTAATCAAGCTACCAATAGGAGAAAATCCTTATTGGAAAGCCCGACCTGGTCGATTAATATTGTGAATTATAAAAAAATAATAGATGTTGTAAAAAATATTGAGTTTTTATGAAGTAATTATGGTAAATTTTGCTTATTTTATGGACACCCATTTATCCATTTTTCAAAATAATCGGTAGAAGTTATTTTTTAAGGGGGGGTGGGACCCACTTATGGAGGAAAGTCTTGGGGTGGGATTTTATGTTGATCACGGGTATTGAGATGAAATGCTTGGGTGGTGGAAATTGATGGTGTGGTGTATACTGATTATGTAGTATTATATATATATATATATATATATATATATATATAGAGCCCTTCCATAGCAAGGTTCTTATGTAGATATCTGAACACCCCCTTTTGAACAGTTGATCAACTTATTGGAAGGTTTGAGATTGGGATATATTAATACCAAGTGAGAAGCTTCTCTAGGTTTTATTTAAATAAGAGGGGCCACATTTTAACATATTGTTAGTATAGTAAACAAAATGAATATTTAATATTAAAATATTCCTAGTTATAAGTCAGACTATACTACTTTTTCTTTTCTTTTATCGCTTTTTAATCAAATATAAAGAGATTGCACAAAATATTAAAATATTTAAAAATATTAACTTTACATAAATCAAGTTATACTTACTACTTTTTTTTTTTTTTTAAGACATTCATGTTTTTATCACTTTTATAATGTTAAAATAAATATTAGTAATATAAAAATAAATATAATTATATTATAAATAAATAAATATATAAATATAAATATTATTTTAATATTAATATATTAAAATAATTATAATAAATATATAATTATGCAAGATATATAATTATATTATTAATAATTATGCAAGATGTAATAAAATATATTATTATATTATTAAAATATTAAAATATTTAAAAATATTCTCGATCGATACAAGTCAGATTACTTACTCTTTTTTTAACACATTCATGTTTTTATCACTTTTATAATGTTAAAAATAAATATTAGTAATATAAAAATAAAAATAATTATATTATAAATAAATAAATATATAAATATAAATATTATTTTGATATTAATATATTAAAATAAATATAATAAATATATAATTATGCAAGATATATAATTATATTATTAATAATTATGCAAGATGTAATAAAATATATAATTATATTATTATATTATTAAATATTTAAAATATTACAAAGTCGGAATGTAGGGTATATAAACTTTTTTTTTTTTACATTCATGTTTTTATCACTTTTTATAATGTTAAAAATAAATATTAGTAATATAAAAATAAATATAATAAATATATAATTATTTTAATATATTAATATTAAAAATAATATTTATATTTATATATTTATTTATTTATAATATAATTATATTTATTTTATATTACTAATATTTATTTTAACATTAGTAATATAAAAATAAATATAATAAATATATAATTATTTTTAATATATTAATATTAAAATAATATTTATATTTATATATTTATTTATTTATAATATAATTATATTTATTTTTATATTACTAATATTTATTTTTAACATTATAAAAAGTGATAAAAAATGAATGTGTTAAAAAAAGTAGGCTTGCATAACTTATACTTACTTAATATTTTTAAATATTTTAATATTTTGTGCAATCTCTTTATATTTGATTAAAAACTGATAAAAGAAAGAAAGGAGTAGGCCGGTACAACTTGTACCGGCCGGAATATTTTAATATTAAATATTCATTTTGTTTACTATACTGACAATATGTTAAAATGTGGGCCCCTCTTATTTAAATAGAAACCGATAGAGCTTCTCACGGCTTGGTATTAATATATCTCAATCTCACTCTTCCAATAAGTTGATCAACGGTCCAAAAAGGGGGTGTTGTTATGATAGACTCCATAGCAACCTATTATTATGGAAGGGTTCCTATATATATATATATATATATATATATATATATAACATGTGAGTCTTTGACTAATGGAGGGAGGGAGGAAAAAGATGATAACCTGGTCGGGAGAGGAGAATAATGTTACTATATATATATATTATAATAAGTTTTGTTTTTTATGAAAAACAGAATATATTATATTTTATTGTAAACCAATCTGGACCATCCGTTTAAAAGTAAATCATTCTGGACCGTTCATAAATTAGTTACTATTCAATCCATTCTTCTATAAATAGAAGCTCATTCCTTCATTATTTCTTACGAATTTACTGAAACTCTAGAGAGAGAAACTATAGAGAGAAAGAAGAAAAGTGTGGTTGTGATACTAGTGAATATCCTTGGCCCGTAGTGCATGGATAATTTGTGGTTGTGATACTAGTGAATATCCTATCCTTGGCCCGTAGTGCATGGATAATTTGTGGTTGTGATACTAGTGAATATCCTTGGTCGTAGTGAAGGGATGATGTGGATTATTTATTAAGCTGACTCCCAGCGATAAAAGTGATGAAAAAAATTTTAAATCATAAAAGATAGTAGACTTTATTCTCTACTTAACTCTTTTAATGGATTGCATGTTCCGCTGCAGTTAAACTTAATGTCTATTGTATTTTATCAGTTTAACACTGTTGAAGACTAATGATAATTTATTTTGCATTATCTTAGTCATAATATTTCTAATTGGGCTAGTTGAGCTCACCGTTTCTTTCACTGTTCTTTTCAAGAAATGAGAACGTAGCCGGGACTAGTTGGGGAACGGAGTGACGGTCCAGATGATAGTATTAATAGTCCTCACTATTCTGTTAAATAGTGTGTTAATAAATGTAATGAGGACTTATTCTGAGAGTGGATATTGTCTAGAAGACAATATTTGTACTAAAACTCACAGCTTTCTTGTTGTATATTAAAGATTGTATTTGTATTCTGTACCATGTATTTGGCAACTCAGAATAGGTGATGTATACCTATTTTGGGGGCGTCACAGTTAGTATCAAAGCTTAGGATATGATCCTTGGGCTTTGAGATGTGAGATAAGAACTAGGAGGGAGAGACGGAAATTCTTCTCTAGTATAACCTACTTAGGTTTATTTGGTATTTAATTGGTCACGTGAGTATAGGGATAATATCCGATATGTTAATTAACCCTTGTTTTGTGGCGGTGTTTTTGAAAATGGCATCCAAAAAATGTTGAGAACATCAATGGAGCACAGAGACCGCTGAGTCTCCATGCATCAATAACCAAGATAATGTGCGTCAGGAAGGCGACAATCCTCATGCAAACAATACTGACCAAATGATGAACGATGGAATGTTCCAAGGCTTCATGCAATTCATGCAACATCAGGCGAGAGCGGCTCCTGTCCAAAATGAAGGTGGAAACACTGGCAACTCTCTGACCGGCCACCGCCAAAAATAGTTCAAGGAGCTGAGACCACCGGAGTTTTTGGAGAGCCAAAACCACTTAAGGCGAGACGTGGATAAAGCGGATCAACAAGATATTTGATGTATTGGGATTCTCTCGAGGAGAAAAGGTTTCCTTTGCCACCTTCATGTTATGCGAGGCGATTCTTGGTGGGAATCAGAAAGCGTACTCAACTCGCCGCTTCAAGATGTCTTGGGAAAAGTTTCAAGAACTGTTCAACGATAAGTACTTTCCCGAAAGTATTCGTCACATGAAAGAGGTAGAGTTCATTAAACTGGAGCAAACAACATGGCCAGTGTCGCAATCGGCCAAGTTTTCTCGAAATGTCCGGTTATGCGTCCCATTTGGTTGATAATGAGGAGAGAATGACGTGAATGTTTCTAGGAGGTTTAAAACCGGAGATATGTCAATATCTTATCTCTCATAAACTGTGTTTATATTCAGATGTTGTTAATAGGGCTCAATTATTAGAGTGCAATAATGAGTCAACCCAACCAAAAGAGAGCAGCCGACAAAATGATAATACCCGTGATAACAGTCATCGAAGCGGTGACAATAAGCGTGGAGGGAATCAACATGCCAGAAATGGTAACCACTTCGATGGTAATCATGGCCAAAGCAATAAGAATGGACATTTCAAGAAGAGGAGATTCAACAATGATGGAAAGACATCAGCATCAGCACCTGTTCTTAAGGAAGGAGAACGACCACCTATCATATGCTTCAAATGCGGAGGGGAGGGCCACATCAGTCCAAACTGTGTGATGCCGTCCAAAGCATGTTACAATTGTGGAAGAGAAGGACACCTGGCCCAATTTTGTCATGCACCGAAAACAAGTCCAGCAGGGATAGAGGCATCAAAGGCCATCCTAGACAAGAAAAAACCAGTAGTTCAAGGGAGAGCGTTTGTCGTGACCTTCCAAAAAGTAAGGAACCCGAAAGAGGTCATCACGGGTAAGCTTATCATAAACTCTAGCGAAGTATATACCTTATTTGATTTCGGTTCTACCCAATATTTTATTTCTCCTACTTGCGCTCAACGTTTAAATTTAACTCCAGAGAAATTAGACTTTGACTTATCTGTTGAAACACCGTTGGGAGAAACCTTCATTACATCCACTATTTATATGTCTTGTTTGGTTCAAATCGGTACCCTCACATTACCTGTCGATCTTATTTCATTGAAAATACTTGCATTTGACGTAATTCTAGGGATTGATTGGTTAACTACTCATCACGTAAAAATTGATTATTTTTGTAAGGTTGTTAGCTTTTATATTCCTAACAAACCTATTAAGCGAATTCAAGCAACCAAACCATTAAAATCAATCACTGTCATCTCAAGCCATAAAGCTATTCGTTTATTGAAAAATGGATGTCAAGCTTTCTTAGCTCATGTCATGGATCTAAACAAAAATACGTCAGTTTTGAATGATATTTCTATTGTTAATGAATTTCCTGACGTATTCCCTGAAGAACTTCCTGGCCTACCCCCAGAGCGTGAAATTGAATTTTGTATTGACCTTGAACCTGGTACAAAACCGATTTCCAAAGCCCCATATCGAATGGCTCCTATTGAACTTTAGGAGTTAAAGACCCAACAGTAGGAATTGTTAGACATCAGTTTCATTCGTCCTAGTACTTCTCCTTGGGGTGCTCCTGTTCTATTCGTGAAGAAGAAAGATGGGAGTATGCGACTTTGTATTGATTATTGGGAGTTGAATCATGTCACCATCAAAAATAGGTACCCATTGCCACGTATTGATGACCTGTTTGACCAGTTGCAAGGTGCCAAATTCTTTTCAAAGATTGATCTTCGTTCCGGATATCACCAATTGAAGATTAGAACCGTTGACATTCCAAAGACGGCTTTCAGAACTCGGTACGGGCATTATGAATTCCTAGTCATTTCTTTTGGATTGACTAATGCTCCTGCTGCCTTCATGGATATAATGAACCGAGTATTTAAGGAATATTTGGATCACTTTGTGGTCGTCTTTATTGATGACATCCTTATTTATTCCAAAAGCCATGAAGATCATGAGCAACACTTTAGACTGATACTCCAAAAGCTTCGTGAATATAAGCTTTATGCTAAGTTAAAGAAATGCGAGTTCTGGCTTGCGGAAGTAGCATTCTTTGGGCACGTGGTATCAAGTCATGGAATATCTGTTGACCCAACAAAGATTGAAGTTATTCAAAGCTGGGAGCATCCTAAATCAAAGGATCAAAATCGTAGCTTTCTCGGCTTTAGTTATTTATTATCGGAGATTCGTGTGGAAGGTTTTCTCGAATCGCTACTCCCTTAAATCAACTGACTCAGAAAGATACAAAATTCGGTTGGAGTGAGGAATGCAAGAAGAGTTTTCAAGAACTCAAGAGGAGGCTCATTTCAGCACCTGTTCTGACAATACCATCTGGCTCAGAGGGATTTATCATCTACAGTGATACTTCGGGCAAAAGGGTTAGGATGTGTTCTCATGCAACATGGGAAAGTTATAGCCTATGCCTCTCGAAAACTCAAAGAATATGAGAGGAATTATCCTACTCATGATCTAGAGTTGGCAGCTGTTGTCTTCGCACTTAAATTTTGGAGGCATTACTTGTATGGGGAGAAAGTGGAGATCTTTACGGATCATAAAAGCCTCAAATATTTCTTCACTCAAAAGGAACTCAACATGCGACAGCGACGTTGGCTTGAACTGTTGAAAGATTATGATCACACCATCCAATATTGTTCTGGAAAAGCAAATGTGGTAGCTGACGCATTGAGTAGAAGATCATATGCGGGTACGAGTGCGATATTGTCAACGCAAAGGCCTATTTTGTATGACTTGCAAAGGATGGAGATAGAGATAAAGACTCCAGGGACCCAAGTGATGATGGCGAATATACGAGTGGAACCGACTTTAATCGATAAAGTTAAAGCTTCTCAAGCTACAGACCTGGAGCTGATGCATATGAGGAAGAAAGTACAATAAGGTGCTATGCCGGAAGCAAGAATCGATGAAGAAGGAATACTTCGAGTCAACTCCAGACTTTGTGTTCTTAACGACCCTGAGTTAAAGTATAAAATCATGATGGAGGCGCACAACACACAGTTTGAAATCCATCCTGGGAGTACTAAAATGTATCATGATCTTCGACATATATTTTGGTGGGGCAATATGAAGAGAGAGATAGCGCTATTTATCTCAAGGTGTCTAATGTGTCAACGAGTCAAGGCGGAGCATCAAGTACCAAAAGGTCCATTGCAACCACTTGAAATTCCAAAATGGAAGTGGGAGCACATTACCATGGATTTCGTTACTGGTCTTCCCAAGGTTTCTCAAGGTATATATGCAATTTGGGTCATTGTTGATAGATTGACCAAGTCTGCTCATTTCTCACCTATACGAGAAACTTATACACTTGAACGTCTTGCTCGTATGTACATAAACGAGGTTGTAAGATTGCATGGTATGCCAATATCCATAGTTTCTAATCGAGACCCAAGATTCACTTCACGATTTTGGGTTAGTTTACAAAAAGCTATGGACACGGATTTACGATTTAGTTCGGCATATCATCCTCGCATGCGAATGCATAATCGAGAGGACTATTCAAACTCTTGAAGATTTATTAAGACACTATGTCCTTGACTTCAAGGGAAGTTGGGACAAGTTCTTACCATTGGTGGAGTTTTCCTACAACAACAGTTATCAAGCAAGTATTGGAATGGCTCCATTCGAAGCGTTGTATGGAAGAAAGTGTCGTTCTCCAGTATGCTGGGATGAGGTGGGTGAAGCAACGTTGTTGGGACTGAAGTTAGTACGTATAACTACGGAAAAGATACAAACGATCCGGCAACGTATAAAAATCTCACAAGATCGACAAAAGAGTTATGCTGATCTTCATCGAAAGGACGTGGAATTCGATATTGGAGATCATGTGTTGTTACGTGTTTCTCCATGGAAAGGAGTTACGAGATTTAGAAAGAGAGGAAAGCTCAATCCTCGATTCATTGGCCCATTTTTAATCCTCGATCGAGTAGGGACTGTAGCCTATAGACTCGCTTTACCGCCAAGTATGTCTCGTGTTCATAACGTTTTTCATATATCCATGTTACGTAAATATATGAATGACCCAAACCACATTATTGAGTTAGAATCGGACGAAATAGTGGAAGATTTAACGTATGAAGAGGTTCCTATTCAAATCTTGGATAAGAAGGAACATATTCTACGCTCCAAGGTTATACCTCAACTCAAAGTTTTATGGAGGAACCACGATGTTGAGGAAATGACCTGGGTGTTAGAATCTGAAATGAAATCAATGTATCCTTACCTCTTCGACATACCAGGTACGTACCCTAACTTTTATGAATAAGAAGGGGAGACTGTAAGACCCCAACTTTTATGAATAAAGATGAATATTCTATAATTATCATTTTTGAATATTATGAAATGAATTTGATATAATGTTATAGTTGTGGGTAATATTTATAAATTTTGCAAAGTAAGCAAGTTGTTATATTATATTTGATTGGTTGGAGAATATTCGTTTTAGCAGGGAATATTCGTACAACGGCGCAATCATTGGTGGACCCCACAACATAATTATTGTCGGATTGAGAAAACGACAAATATATTTTTATGATAATAACGGCGAAAGTTTTACCGTTAATAATGTTTAACTACTCGATAGTAAAAGTACAGGAATACGCGTGGTTCCATAGTAGCACACGGTATTGATTATTGATGCTTACGTGAGAAGTCACTCAGTTTTGTCTCAGTAATTGTTGCATAGTATCTCAAGTTATTTGATTCAATTATTATCGATATTTTATATATTAGTAAATCAATAATTGAGACGACGAAGTTATAAATATTATTATTTGCAATATTAACGATGTCTAGAAGTTCTGCCAAGGAGAGGTTTGGTCACCTAATTGCGCGCCAATAGGGGAGAAATCCTTATTGAAAGCCCCTCTTTCCAGGAAGCGACACAGTCGATTAATATTGTGAATTATAAAAAAAATAATAAATGTTGTTAAAAATATTGAGGAGTTTTTTTGAAGTATTTATGGTAAATTTTGCTTATTTTATGGACCCCCATTTATCCATTTTTCAAAATAATCGGTAGAAGTTATTTTTTAAGGGGGGGGGGGGGAGGGGGGATGGGACCCACTTATAGAGGAAAGTCTTGGGGTGGGATTTTATGTTGATCACGGGTATTGAGATGAAATGCTTGGGTGGTGGAAATTGATGGCGTGGTGTATATTGAAAGTGTAGTATTATATATATATATATATATATATATATATATAACATGTGAGTCTTTGACTAATGGAGGCAGGGAGGAAAAAGATGATAACTTGGTCTGGAGAGGAGAATAATGTTATTATATATATATATATATATATTATAATAAGTTTTGTTTTTTATGAAAAATAGAATATATTATATTTTATTGTAAACCAATCTGGGCCATCCGTTTAAAAGTAAATCAATCTGAACCGTTCATAAATTAGTTACTATTCAATCCATTCTTCTATAAATAGATGCTCATTCCTTTGTTATTTCTTACGAATTCACTGAAACTCTAGAGAGAGAAACTATAGAGAGAAATAAGAAAAGTGTTCTGCTACTTCACTACTCCTATATCCAATACTCTTCTTTCTAAGGTAAGGGGTATTATTTCTGTTGTATTTAGGAAGAGAACTTCTGTTATTCCATTCTTTATTATTACGTTGAATAACTCAGATATCGCCAGCTACCCTATACTTGGTGAAATTATTACATTATTCCATTCGTTATTATTACATTGGAACATCCTGCATGCATGCGTTTTATGCGGACTGGTCCCGCTTTATTATTCGTTGGAACATCCTGCATGCATGCATTTTATGCCGGGACTGGTTAAAATCTTTATTATTCTGTTGGAACATCCTGTCTATGCATTTTACGCCGGACCTGGTTCCGTCTTTATTATTCTGTTGGAATATCCTGTCTGTGCGTTTTACGCCAGACCTGGTTCCGTTAATTATTATTCTGTTGGAAAAATCTTAATGTGCGGTCTATCACATGCCTGGTGATTTCTTTTGTTATTCCATTATTTATTATATTCAGTTGGTTAAAGTTTTGACTTCTATACTCCATGAAATTAGTGGAATATCCTTGACATTTGCACTTCATCCAGTATCTTTTTATGGAAATATTCTTCTGAGCATTCTTGGATTTTTTCTCTACAAAGAAGTATCATGTTGACAATTTGGACGTTATTAGTTCCCGTATAAATTAATTCTTAAACTTGTTTTATTTAATTCTTATATCATTGTCATCATCCTCATGTTTGTATTATGTTGAAAGTCATACATGGCTTTTGTAGAAAAGCGTAGATGGACTTGGTATGATTATGACGAGGATTAATCGGTATAATCATGACCGTAATGTTACAAATGATGTGGTAAAGTCCTCATTGGCCCATAGTGCATTGATGGACAGTTGTTGGCATGATCATGACCATTGACGAATACACGAATATCCTTGGCCCGTAGTGCACGGATAATTTGTGGTTGTGATACTAGTGAATATCCTTGGCCGTAGTGCAGGAATGATGTGGATTGTTTATTAAGCTGAGTCCCAGCGATAAAAGTGATGAAAAACTTTTTAAATCATAAAAGGTAGTAGACTTTATTCTCTACTTGACTCTTTTAATGGATTGCATGTTCCGCTGCAGTTAAACTTGATGTCTATTGTATTTTATCAGTTTAACACTGTTGAAGACTAATGATAATTTATTCTGCATTATCTTAGTCATAATATTTCTAACTAGGCTAGTTGAGCTCACCCTTTCTTTCACTATTCTCTTCAGGAAATGAGAACGTAGCCGGGACTAGTCGGGGAACGGAGTGACGGTCCAGATGATAGTATTAGTAGTCCTCACTATTCTGTTAAATAGTGTGTTAATAAATGTAATGAGGACTTATTCTGAGAGTGGATATTGTCTAGAAGACAATATTTGTATTAAAACTCACAACTTTCTTGTTGTATATTAAAGATTGTATTTGTATTCTGTACCATGTATTTGGCGATTCAGAATAGGTGATGTATACCTATTTTGGGGGCGTCACATTAAACGTTAAGCTAAAGGTTATAACGTAACTAAGATGAGAATTTAATCTATGAGGATAATGTGTATGTAGCTAATTGATGCGATAATCCTAATGGTATATGTAGGATATTGGAGTACGTGAGTTGTAATTGTATAGCGTACGCAAGAGGCAAGTTCCCTAACTTTTGGTACTTTATTATTTAGCAAGGTTAATTTTCACTGTTATGTTATACATATGCAAATTCTCTATCTCTAATTTCTTATTTAATGATTTATTGTCATGAAAGTTTTCTAACCCTCATTTATTGTTGGGCAAGTTAGTTAATCTTTGTTTCTTTATTCTAATCAAGATTACCTTGGTTATTCAAAGTCTGTAAATTTATTGTAAGAAATGTGTTTATTCAACTACTAATAATTGTTGTTTGATATTCTTTCCTCAATATCATTGTACTATCATACATTATTGTACCGAACTCTAAGTTGTTTAGTGATTCTTTACCAATTCAACTAATCCTTAGTTGATGAATGTTCTAAACTCTAAATTACCCTTGAAGTCTACCCAAACCAAACTTCCTTTGGTTTGTTTATGTACTCACACAACTTTGAAAGCATGTTGTCGATGATAACATTTGTTCAACTTAGAAATTGTTAATACTCTAGTTCTTATTGATTCATCGATATACCTTGTTCATGAAGATATTGTAATCAAACCCTTGAATAATTATTGGTTCCTATCTGATTCAACCAGTACTTGGTTGATGATCGTTCTAAAAATCTAGACTTCCTTATAAGTTAATTCCCAACCAAACCTCCTTTGGTTCAGAACATGATAATATAAGTTGAGATGAATAACCCTATATTAGGGGATTATTTTAAAGCTACGTAATAGCGTTAAAATGTTTGTACAATACATAGTACAAAGGGTTGATCACCTGGAGTACGAAATGAAGGTCCATATAATCGTTTAGACTGTTAAAGGTTACAGTAAAAACACCTGTGAACCTAGGACATAGATGATGATTATAGTCTTTTAGACTGTTAAAGGTTAAAGTAGAAATACTTAAAAACCTAGAATAGAGTTTGTGGTCTTGTGACCCTCAGTGTATTCTTTGATGTTGTTATCTATTGTTAACTTAAACGTTCATTATTCCTTTGAACTCATAGCTGTTAAATTAAAGTTTATTGTCCCGGTAAGAACACTTTCATTGAAAGCTTAATTAATTGTCATTCATAAAGCGTTATTGTATACTATACTTCTTGTGGGCAATTATTTGCTCACTCTTGTACAAAATAATGCAGATGAAGTTAAGAAGTTTGAAGAGTTTTCTACAAGCAAGGGCAAGGACAAAGTGTTTGAATAGATGAAAATGTTTAATTTATATTTTATTTATGAAGCTTATGTAATAGATTTATTTATGAACATGTTTTAATTTTCTGTTGATGATTGTAATAAAGGTTAGATGACCTGGGATTTATTTGAGATTATGTAACCCTTTAATGGGAGATTTATTGTTTAAACTTTTGAGTTTAATTATATCCTTGGTTTATGGGTAGTTAGTTATGATTTAATTGGACAGTGAACACCAAATCCGTGGGGATGAAGTGTCCGGATTTGGGGGTGTCACAAGTTGGTATCAAAGCTTTAGGTTATGAACCTTAGGTGGGGAAACCTTAGGCTATAACCTTCTAGGAGATCGAAAATATAGAGGTGATAAACTCTTATCGAGTTCTAAAGAATGAATTGAGGAAAAGTCATTGAGGATAAAATGATAAAAGACTTTATGTGCTTATGTGTTAATGACTTATGTGCTCGCAAGTACTTAGGAGTTGCAAGTATTATACATACCAAGTTGTGGGGTTGTTAAAAATTTGTTGCCTGAATGACTGATGAAGGAAGATAGGGATTAGGATCCCTGAGAAGTTCATACAGTCTGAGTATGGTCTGTATTGGGAAAGCTATACCCCTTGTTTTCTGTTGTAGCACTTGGGTATGAGCTTGGGTTTGAACGCGAGGATAAATTTGAGGTGAACAAGGTGAAGGATGAGTACGAGGAAGGGGACTTCTCAAATGAAGTGTATGGTCATAACATTGAGTTATAAAAAAAAAGGGTCGAGAAATTAGAAGGTCAAGCCATAAAGCACCAAGCCACGTTAGAGCAAGAAGATGTCGCGACTCAAGACCTTACTGTACAACATGCAGATGTAGAGCGTATATTAGCTCAGTTGGAATATTAAAGAGGATAGTTATTAGCTGAGAATGAGATTTCGCAGGAATGACTGAGGAAAGAGATCAACAAAGCGTGTGAGAGCTGAAGACACGTGGGTGAAGGCTTCTAAACGCGTAGATCGTGTTGAAGATAAGTTGAAGAAGACCAAGTGGATGATGGGACTTAGAATTAAGTATTCTATTTTCTGTATAGGTTGAGATTTATCTTTGTAAGATGCCGCCTAGATGAAGGAGACAACAACGTCAGCAGAGCCCCAAGGAATATCCATACAATAGGGAAGCTAACGCAATTCCAGTGCCACAATTGGTGAATTTTGTGGTGGGAGCACTGGCAAATCAACTGAATTTCTGGCTATACAATCAAATCTCGATGTTCCAATCAAATTCATCAACAAAAGAGCTGGAAAGAACGATTGATGTAGACGGGGAAGGTAATACGCTGGCATTCAACCATGAACAGAGAGGAAAGAAGAGTGAAGATGATAAGGTGGAAGGTATTAATACCGGTAACGCTTGGAAAAGAAAGTGGGACAATAATATTAACGTTGAAAATCAGCAAGGGAAGGAAAAGAAGAAGGTGGAGGTGTGTAGCAACTGCGAAAAGAAACATGTAGGTGTTTGTTTGAAGGGAAAAAGGGTGTGCTTTAATTGTGGTTTGAGGGGCCACATTGCACCAAAATGGTCACGACCGAAGAAGGGAGCTTGCTTCACGTGTGGATCGAAGGAGCACTTGGCTCGAGGGTGCCCAAAGAAAGCGGTAGGAAAAGAAAGTGGAAGTAGAGGGGGCAGTGGAAAACTGGTTATTGTAGAATTAGCTCCACCGAGTTGACCAACCGAACAATCAATCGACATGACGATTCAGGAAGTAATGCAAGGTATGGTTCCGATAAGTTATCTATACGGCTGCGTGTTATTTTATTCAAGTGCCACTTGTTAATTTATGCCTGATGAATTCGTTTAGAAACTAGATTCGCTTCGGGAAGAGTTAGACTATTCCCTAAATATGGAAATTGTGAATATTGATTCTTTTAAGTTGATGTGTAGAATTTCTGTATTGGAATTAATATGGCACCTATGATGTCTCTACCAGATAATACAGGAATGTTGTGTTGTATAGCGACGCATCCTATAATATACTAGGCTGTATGGTTAGGCAGAGTGACAGAGTCATTTCTTATGTATCGCGTCATTTAAAATTTTTATGTGAAAGGATATCCGACTCATGATTCGGAGCTAGAGCTAATAGTGGTTGCCCTGAGGATTTAACGATATTACTTTTGGATAGTAGTGTGAGATATAAACAAACCATAAGTGTCTAAAGTATATAGGGGTATTTAAGCATGCGTTGAAGTGATAGTGGGAGTTGGTCAAGGATTGTGAATGCAAAATCCTAAATAAACGTGGTGGTCGATGTCTTAAGAAAAAGGTAGTAGTTATTTTTGTTAGCTGTGCAAGATGGGTTCATAATAGAAATGAGTAATTTATGGTAGGAGGTAAGATATATGAAAAGTCAGAGGAGAAGCTGTTCAGGTGGAAATCCGTACAACTGTGCTAGACAGAGTAATAGAAGAGTAGCTCCAAGATGAGGATATCAAATTTATAATCAATATTGAGGGATAGTTGAAAGTAGAAGGAAGAAACTAGGTTTCGCTAATGCTAGCAATTAAAATAATGTTTTGCATAAAATTTATATATTGAATCAACTAGGAAGCACAAAAATATATATTGCCTTTGATAATACTATTCGCGATTCACATCGAATTTAAGAAAGGTTTGCAAGAACGTGTGGAACACAATTAAAATAATTATGTCATATTATTTTTAAATCGATTGCCAAACTAAAAGGAAATCAAGACATCGGAAGGTGTGCTAAAAGCATGAGAAGTTTTCGATAATGTCATACGAGGAATCCACATTGATCAAGTTATGGGTAAGTTAAGAATAAGTTAAGAGTAAGGTAATGCTATGTGGGATTTCAATTGAGGACTCATATGGTAACTAAGTTGTACATACTTTTGTATGGGCAGAGGTTTTGTGCAGGTACTTGGTTTATCACATTGATAATCATTGGAATATCGGTATCACACTATCCATGTATATGTGGTGGAAAGGTGATTCGTTTCTCATGTATATATTGATAGTTAGATGATATTAGGTTCGGTTCTTAAAACTAAAGCATATGGTAAGTTCGTGACTCATAATCATATGGTATGTTTTGAACCCCTCAGCGAATGGACACCTATGGTCAGACTAGGATAAGTTCCTAAACTCATATGATTATGGCAAGTTCCTGAATTTTCAAAGTGTGGTAAGTTTGACGAACTATATTGGGTAAAGAGCGGTTATAGTATAGGAACCATTGATGAAGTTAAAAAGATGGTTTTGAGGTAGCCTTACCTCTATATTTAAAGTGCATTCGTAATGTTTTTCATGTTTTGGTGATATAATTGAACAAGCCCGACTGCAACCATGTGATGGTTATGAACCATTATTGTTGTTCTACTAGGAAATTACTATCCAGTTAATCGACAGAAAAGAACAAGTTCTCAGGAATAAAGTGTTACCTTCTGTGAAAGTGATATGGAGGAACCACAGTGTAGAATAAGCTACGAGGGAACTCAAAAATAAGATGATGAAAAGTTATCCTGAGTTATTTGTGTAATCTATGTCTTCGATTCTGGGGACAGAATCCTTATAAAGAGGGAAGAATGTAACAAATGAATTTATTGAGTTGTGATTCTGGGGACAGAATCCTTTTAAGGAGGGAAGGATGTAACGAACCAGAATTTTCTAATTATTTTTATTAATTTTAAATATTTATTGAAGCAAATAAATATTTGAGTTGATTTATATATTGAGATAAATAAATAGTCGATGAAGATATTGTGTAATAATTTAATTAGGAGATATGTTAATTAAATTTATGTTTAGTGATTTTATAGTTTGAAGATTTAATTTAATGAGATGATTAAATTAAATGAATTATTAAATAATTATAATGTCGTTCTAATTTAATAATTAAATTAAAGATTTATTAATTTTCTAAATAAAATTATATTTTATTATGGAAATCATAATTATATGGTAAATGATTAATTTGATGTAAGGGTTATATTAATTTAATTGTTTAAAGGTGTGACAAATAAACTATAAGATAAATAAATTATTAAAATAAGCTAAAATGGGATAATTGAGACTAGCCAAACATGGCCTTGTGTCTCTCGGTGTTTATAACAGCTGAACCCATTGGGTTTTTTTACCTGAAAATTTAAGTTGCGTATTATATTTTATATCAATTTTTTTTCTTTTCGTATTATCACTTGGTTAAGCCTAAGTCTAAAGAGAGTAGAGAAAACACAGAGGAAGAGAAAAAAGAAGGTTTTTTGAATTTGTAAGCCAAATTGGAGAGCCAAGAAGGAGAAGAAGAAGGGAATCATCTTCTAACAAGGCTAAACAAGAATTAAGAGGTAAATAACCTAATTTTTTCTTAGTTTGGGTGTTCTTGAGTTATCCTTTAAAATTTGAATTTTAGTTGGATGAGTTGCTAAATAGATGTTATATATATGTTGGAAGATGTTTAAAATTTGATAATTGTCATCTAGAAATGATTTTCAGAAATCAAATTCATATGAAACATGTTTTAAATGAATATTTGGGTTATATTCTTCGTTTATATGTTTTTGAGTTTTTTTTCATAGAGACTATGATTTTTTGTTGTATAATTTGATGAGATATGGTCTATATATATTATTTGATGATTATAATCTGTTATATATGTAGTTTACAAAAGATTTTGGTGTATCGAGTTCATAGGTAGTAAATGGTTGAGAAGAAGGAATTGATTTTGGTTGAATATGTAAAATAGTTTACTTTGAAACCAAAAATTGGTTGTTGATTCATGTAATAAATTGTAAGTTGATGATCATTTGTATTAATACATTCAAAAAGGAAAATAACGCAAGTTGAATGAATCAATTTGGTTAAAAAACGAATTCGTAGTGAATGAATTCGCTAAACATGTTAAAATATGAAAATTTAGTATAAACATGAGTTTTAGGTCAAGATTTGGGTTAGTTAATGTTTTTGTAAATTGTTCATTCTTTGGTATGTTGTAGTTCTATGAATTAGGAATCCATAGAATCTAAAACGGACTAATTTGGATGTGTATAGCTTAAGTTATGAAGATTAGTAGGAGAAAAAGGGTCAAAAATCACAAGAACAGTAAACTGGTAATCCTGGTTCTGCTATTAGGCGCAACTGCGTTGTGCCCTAAGTCTCTTGGGGTGCATCTATGTTCTAGGGCGCAGCTGCACTCTAGGGCGCAGCTGCGCTAGTCCCATGGCTTAATTAGGCGCAGCTGCGCTCATGTAGTGCCAGATGTGACTATTTTGACATACTTTAGTAAAATAGTCATAACGTTTTCATATGAACTCCGATTGAGGAAATTCATGATGATTTAGAAAGATAACAAGTAGAAATACAAATTTCATTCTTTATGTTTTTCGATTTGAGGTCGATAACAGGGGTAAAAATGACAATCTTTAGAACTGATGTGTATTCGGAGGCAATCGGAAGGCGTCGGGCATGCACATATGCAAGTGTAGTGCTTCTGACGATAAAAGATGATATTCTAAGTTATAAAACATGAATATTACTAAATATAATGATGCTTAACATTAATATATGATGTATTATATAAGTTGTATAAGCATACTAAGTGTACGCAATCGAGACGAGTTGAGCATTTGACTAATGAACATCGAAACGCCGCGACAAGTGTTAATGAACTTAAAAAAAATGGTTTAAATAAAATGAAATGAACATTATAAGATATGGAATCTGATTAATATAAAACGAATAAGGAGTCCTAGGAAGACTCAAACACTTGAATGAACTTCGAGTTTGACTAAGAAGAAATATAGTATTGATTAATAAGTTATAATAGATTGAAACTCAACGTTGTAAGAGTTGAGAATGTGATTTGGATGGTAAAAGTTATATGTTATATGTTAGTGAGTATTCAGATTCGTGTTATGTGGTTGATTAATATGGTTAAACGTTAAGCTAAAGGTTATAACGTAACTAAGATGAGAATTTAATCTATGAGGATAATGTGTATGTAGCTAATTGATGTGATAACCCTAATGGTATGTGTAGGATCTTGGAGTACGTGAGTTGTAATTGTATAGCTTACGCAAGAGGCAAGTTCCCTAACTTTTGGTACTTTATTATTCAGCAAGGTTACTTTTCACTGTTATGTTATACTTATGCAAATTCTCTATCTCTAATCTCTTGTTTAACGATTTATTGTCATGCAAGTTCTCTAACCCTCATTTATTGTCAAGCAAGTTAGTTAATCTTTGTTTCTTTATTCTAATCGAGATTACCTTGGTTATTCAAAGTCTATAAATTTATTGTAAGAAGTGTGTTTATTCAGCTACTAATACCTGTTGTTTGATATTCGTTCCTCAATATCATTGTACTATCTTACATTGTTGTACCAAACTCTAAGTTGTTTAGCGATTCTTTACCAATTCAACTAATCCTTAGTTGATGAATGTTCTAAACTCTAAATTACCCTTGAAGTCTACCCAAACCAAACTTCCTTTGGTTTGTTTATATACTCACACAACTTTGAAAGCATGTTGTCGATGATAACATTTTTCAACTTAGAAATTGTTAATACTTTAGCTCTTATTGATTCATCGATATACCTTGTTCATGAAGATATTGTAATCAAAGCCTTGAATAATTATTGGTTCCTATCTGATTCAACTAGTACTTGGTTGATGATTGTTCTAAAAATTTAGACTTCCTTTGAAGTTAATTTCCATCCAAACCTCCTTTGGTTCGGAACATGATAATCTAAGGTGAGATGAACAACCCTATATCAGGGGATTATTTTAGAGCTACGCAATAGCGTTAAAATGTTAACACAATACATAGTACAAAGGGTTGATCACCTGGAGTACGGAATGAAGGTCCATATAGTCGTTTAGACTGTTAAAGGTTACAGTAAAAACACCTGTGAACCTAGGATATAGATGATGATTATAGTCTTTTAGAATGTTAAAGGTTAAAGTAGAAATACTTGAAAACCTAGAATAGAGTTCGTGGTCTTGTGACCCTCAGTGTATTCTTTGATGTTGTTATCTATTTTTAACTTAAACGTTCATTATTCCTTTGAACTCATAGTTGTTGAATTAAAGTTTATTATCCCGGTAAGAACACTTTACCATTGAAAGCTTAGTTAATTATCATTCATAAAGCGTTATTGTATACTATCCTTCTTGTGGGTAATTATTTGCTCACTCTTGCATAAAACAATGCAGATGAAGTTAAGAAGTTTGAAGAGCTTTCTACAAGCAAGGGCAAGGACAAAGTTCTTGATTAGATGAAAATGTTTAATTTATATTTTATTTATGAAGCTTATGTAATAGATTTATTTATGAACATGTTTTAATTTTCCGTTGATGAATGTAATAAAGGTTAGATGACCTGGGATTTATTTTAGATTATGTGACTCTTTAATGGGAGATTTATTGTTTAAACTTTTGAGTTTAATTATATCCTTGGTTTATGGGTAGTTATTTATGATTTAATTGGACAGTGAACACCAAATTCGTGGGGATGAATTGTCCGGATTTGGGGGTGTCACAGGAATTGTTATGTGTTAATAGTAGGACTGTTAAATTATGACTTCAGTATTTCTATATCATGAATGAGCATGTTATTAGTAATTAACTTATTTTGTAATTTGATTATGTGATTAAAAAAAATCAAATCCTACATGATGAATGTACTTAGTTATGTTTGTAAAGTGGTAGTGACTAACTATGTCATGATGACATATATATATATAGGGTATTGTGATTCGAATTGTTCAGTTTAACCTACGAGCAAGGAAAGTTCTCTAAATCTATTATCTTGTTTAGCCAATTATTGTTTCCAATTCGATTACCATATTATGATGCAAGATTTCTAAACTTTATTGAGCAAGTTATTCTTGTATTTAACTTGTTGTTTAGCATGCAAATTTATACATACTAATGTTGAACAATTTTATCGTTCAAATGGCTATGTATGCTTAGTATTCAACTCTAAATAACCTTAGCTTAATATTTTTCAAGCAAGGTGTGTTATAGTTATTCAACATGTATGCTATTAGATTATTCCTAAAGCATGATTTAATTCACCATGTCGATTCAGTTATGATAATTTCATAGTATGATGTTATTAATTTTATTCAACTAATCCTTAGTTGATGTTCGTTGAATTCCAAATTACCTTGAAATGTATCCAACCAAACTCACTTTGGTGCGGACTTGTACTCTAAATACTGAGATGAACAACCCTATTATTAGGGGTAATTTACGCTTAGCGTTTAAATGTTTATGCACAGTACATTGTACGAAAGGCTGATCACCCTAAGTATGAGGAGTCCCTATAGTCTTATGACTGTTAAAGTTAAAGTTGAAAAATTACTTATAACTATGGACATAGTTCGTGGTCTTAAGACCCTTAGTTAAATACTTCGGAGTGTTGATAAATCATATTGTTTAATTCTATCGAGCATCTTATTTGACAGTTGTTGTAAAGATTTTTATCCATTGTTA
Organism: Panax quinquefolius; assembly: GCA_020205615.1. Taxonomy (NCBI): domain Eukaryota; kingdom Viridiplantae; phylum Streptophyta; class Magnoliopsida; order Apiales; family Araliaceae; genus Panax; species Panax quinquefolius. The sequence goes on along the minus strand of CM035154.1, from coordinate 85,985,343 downwards.
TTTCAAATGAGCTTTGTTTGCTCACTCTTGCTTATATAACTATTACAGTTAAAGATGAAAAGGTTGATGTACCTAGCACCAGTAAGGGAAAAGGAAAGATGAACAAGTATTGAAGACTTGTATTATGTTAATATTTTATTATCAGATTTTAATTGAATGGTTGTAATGAAGTTTATTTATTTTCCGCATTTGAATGATTGTATTTAAAGGTTAGTCAACCTGGGAGATTTTTATTATGTAACCCTTTAATGGGGAAGGTTTTATTTATTCAATTTTATTATGATTGGTAGTTAGATATGAATGTTTGATTAAGTGAACACCAAATCCTGTGGGAATGAAGTACCTGGGTTTGGGGGTGTCACAAGTTGGTATAAAAGCCTTAGGTTATGAACCTTAGGTGGGGAAAAGCCTTAGGAAGTAACCTTCAAAAAGATAGTGATGATAAACTCTTATCGAGTTTTAAGGAAGAAGTAATAAAACACTTATGTGCTTACGTGATTACAACTTATGTGCTCGTGAGTGTCGAGTAATGATGATTAATAACTAAAACATAAAAATCTTGTTGTCAGGATGGCTAATGTCGGAGAATCCAGTCAGGCTAGGGAGGAAGGACCTCAAATGCCTAGAGAGGAGGAATCTCGTGACATTCAAGTGGTGTTGGAACAACTACTTCCACGGGAGTCAGCCCCGTTGTTTACAGTGGTTGAAGATGAGGATGATGAGTTAGAAACAGATGAGGAAGACCCCGTTGAGTTGCCGCAGGCAAATGAGGATGACGAGGACGAGGAGGAAAAGATTCCACTGACCTTAATGGCTGCTCGTATGTACGATGAAGTCTACAACCGCAACATGGAACTTTAAGATACTGTCGAGGAATTGCAAGAGATAGTAGCTAAGCAACAGACCTTGATGGCATAGAAGGACGACAAAATCCAGGACCGAGAGGAACGCCTGAGAAATGTTGAAGAAGAATTGATTCACACTGAAGGAGAGAACGAGCGAATGAGAGCAGAGATTGCAGAGTTGAAGAACAAGTTGAAAGAAGAATCTACTAAGAGGGCAAGAGCCGAAGATACGTACGAGAAAACTGATCAACGAGATGAAATAGCAGAGGGAGACGCACAAGCAAAGAGAATGAAGATGGAGGAAATGAATAACGTGTTCAACACCGTGATTAATCGAGCTCAGGATCGGGTCATGGGTTATCCGATTCAGTTTGAGACGCTGCCATCGTACATACTAGATCGTCGAACCATGTTCCGAATTATGGATAAAGAGCATCGTAAGGCTATGCAGTATCTTAGTAGGACATCGTAGATAGTGTATTTGATTTTTGATCTATGTTATGATAAATAATATGTAAATCCCAAGTGTTATGTAACCTATGGGATATGATGATGATGTCTTGAAACTTTAGTAGTTCAGGAAAATAATGTAATTAGTAGTGATGCTATTCTTATGACATTTTTTTCAAAGAAATTATGAATGAATAAAAGTTATTATCTTCTTTTATCCAAAGTGTTATGTGTTATGTGGTTATTACTTTTATGGGTGCAAGTTAAGTAGAAATTACTTAAACGAGTTGAGTAATAATCTAATGAATGTATTTTTAACAGAAAATGCCTCCAAGACGTCAACCACCCTATCAGAGAACCACTGAAGGAACCAACAACAATAATCTTTGAAGCTAATCCTGTTCAAAATTGGTGAGTTCTTGAGGTGCAACTTCTCGAGAATCAACCGCAGAATCAACCACAAAATCAAGCTACAACGTTTAAGGACTTCAAGGCGGTTGGACCACGAGTGCAGGGTCCATGAACCCGATTGAGCACAAACACAGGCCATGGAGATAGAGAAGGTGTTCGATGTGGCGGGGGTAGGGGAAGATCAGAGGACTATTTTTGTAACATTCATGTTGAAAGCAGAGGCTAGTTATTGGTGGCAGGCCAATAAAACTCGAGTAGGACCAGGGGTTATGGCTTGGGATAGGTTTCGGCTGGATGGGTACGCTTCACAGATTCCCACCAGTAATCTGCCTCAATACGGAACATAAAAGTGGCGAATGGAACCTTCTGTTCCTTCGTGCATCCCAAGACATCGAATATCTTGGTAATTTTCTTGACCCGCGTCTCCGCCTTAATCGGATCCGGTTTTCCCCAGAATTTTGGTGGTCTCAACTCCTTGAACTGCTTGGCTATGACAAACCGTGCGTTGCTATCATTTCCACCTGTATTTTGTACACGAGTCTCCTTCGTCGTATTTTGCATAAACTACAAAAAGCTTCTAAACATTCCATCATTTATCGTCTGATCAGTGGTGTTGTTTACAGGAGGAACACTGTCGGCCTGTTGCACGTTTTCCTCATTGGTGGGTAAAGGTGTCTCCACGGTCTCATTTACTCCACTGTTAACATTCTCGGTTGCCATTCACAAATACTGCCATAAAACAAGGGTTAATTGAAGAAATTAACATATCACATAATATCCCTATATTCTGACCAACCAACAAATAAGCTTAGGTAGGACACACTAGCGAAGGATTTACTCGTCTCTCCCCTCCTAGTTCTATTCCCCGATCTCCGCCAGAGATCATATCCCTAAGCTTTGATACCAACTGTGATGCCCCCAAAATAGGTATACAGTACCCACTCTGAGTCTCCAAATACATGGTATAGAAATAACTACAACTTTATTAATACAATTGTCGTGCAAAATACGACAACACATAAACTGTGAGTTTAAAAACAAATATTGTCTTCTAGAAAATATCAACACTCAAATAAGTCCTCATTACAATTATTGATACACTATTTTACAAAATAGTGAGGACTACTAAAACGATATTCTAGAACCTTCATTCCATACCCCGACTAGTACTCGCTACATTCTCGCCTCCTAAGAAGAAAAATGGAACAAAAAGGAAAAGGGTGAGCTCAACTAGCCCAGTAAAGAATATTATGACTAAGATAACATACAACAAATTATCGTTAGTCCTCAACAGGGAAAAATCTGATAAAATACAATAGACAACAAGTTTTAAATCAATATTTGCAGCGGAAAAAATAATTCATTAGAAGAGTTACGTAGAGAATGAAATCTACTTTCTTCTATGAATTTAAAAGTTTATCATCAATATTTTATCCCTGTAACATCAATCAACATACATCTTAAGTCCAATATTCATCTTTGCACTACATGCCAAAGATATTCATCAGTTGGTCATGTTCATCTCAACACCTGTACATCTTTGCACTGCGGGCCAAAGATATTCATAAGAAAATCAACCATCTTTGCACTACAGACCAAAGATATTCAGTAATATCATCATTTAGGACTGAGGATGATGAAAAATATTTTAAAGAAAATGAATCCAGTGAAACAAAAGAACAAATAATAGAGATTCGTACTTTAAACAGTTCAAGTTCAAAAATACTTCATAAATAACCATAGTGAAGTAAAATTCAAGAATGATCAAAACATGGATACAATCAAAGCTAGTATCCATAATAGATATTTTGGACAAAAAATAAAAATTTAATTTTTCTGTGAATAGTGTCGTATTTATGAATAGTGTCGTATACGTGAATAGTGTCGTATACGTGAATAGTAACCCCGACACTAAAAGACAAGAATTTGACAAGAAAAATAATACCAATATTCTGGCATAATGATATTAGAAGAAATAATATCATTTAAAAAAAAATAACACCCCTTATCCTCGAAAAGACAGTACTTCTGACTAGAATACTAGATATAGTGCTGAAGGGAACTTGTACCGTATAGCAACACTCAAAGTCTCAAAATACTCATAAGAATACGCTCGATAATATAGAGAGAGAAAAAGAGAGCAAACTTGTTTCTGGTGTAATTTTCAATTCTAACCTAAACACCCTATTTATAGGAAAATGCTTAGAACACCAAAGCAGAAAAATTAATAAAATATTATTATTTTTTATAAAATTCCTACGCACACCTTAGACCAACTGAATTCAACATGCTTTCAATACTAGTGGGGCCCACCAACATAGTAAAAATGTTTTTCTTACAAAAAATAATTAAAACTTCAAAAATCAATTATTGCGGAACTTCAATAATTCATAATAAATAGCCCTTTTATCAGAAAAATTCGAATCTTATGTCCATTCCATAGGAAATTTAATTCTCTACAACTTTGTCGTTTTAATTTTTTCCAAATTCCAAGCAGAAGTTGACCGAAATTCACAAACGGGCGATTTTACATGCTATAATAAAATTTCAGTCAAGAAATGGGCCCACAAACATGTTTAACATGTTTTAAACAATTTTTGTAACAAAAATACTCTTCCTCCTCATTTATTCATATATCACACATTCATTGTAAAATATCACCATTATTATATTATTATAATATAATAATATATTTAAATGAATTATTTTATCAGAAAAGATAAAATATCAATTTTTAACAATTGTCACATTAAAAAATTTCTCCATCTATATCCACATAAAATGAATATTTTCCTTATCATATAAATCAATAATTAATTATTCACAAATAATATTACAAAATCACAATATCGACAACTAGGCTGTTCCCAGGAAAGAGGTGGCTTTCCAATAAGAATTTCTCCTTACTTGCGCACAATTAGGTGACCAAACCTCTCCTTAGACAGAACTTTCTAGACATTGCCAATAATGATATCTAATAATAATATTCAAATAATATGAATTATTGATCTGATAATGGAAAATACTGTGTAGTGACAATTATTGAAACAACAATAATATAAAATATCAACGTAGCAATTATTGAATCAATAAAATAAAATATTGAACAATAATTACTGTAAGAATTATTGAGTAGTGCCTTCTTACGTAAGAATCAATAATTGGTGCAATACCGTGTGCTACTGTGTTTTAACCACCGAGTATTTCAACAGTATTAATGGTAACAACTACGCCGTTATTTATAAACAACTTATGCTTGTCGTTTTCTTCATCCAATCGCTTTCCGTTATGGGTCACACAAAAGGTTGCGCCGTCGTACGAAAATTCCCCGACAGTAAGATTATTCCACGACCAAACGAATATTCCCCGACAACAATGAATATTTTATAACCACTTGCTTATTTAAAATATTTGCGCATTTTACCCATAAGTAACCACATTAATCAAATCAACCCTTACTATTTTCAAAATAATAAATAGAGGAAACTTAACTTCATTTATAATAAGTTGGGGTCTTACACTAATCCCGTTCAGCAATTGGTGACACTTTTGAAAGGAGCACTGCAAAATCAACCGCAGATCAATCTATGACATTTAAGGACTTCAAGGCGGTTGGACCACCAGAATTTTGTGGGTCCATGAATGCAGTTGAGGCACAGACCTGTATCATGGAGATAAAGAAAGTGTTTGATGTAGCTAGAGTAGGTGAGAATTAGAAGACTGCTTTTACAACATTTATGTTAAAAGTAGAGGATAGTTATTGGTGGCAAGCCAATAAAACTTTAGGAGGACAAGGGGTGATGACTTGGGATAGGTTTAAGGAGTTATTCTTTGAGACTTATTTCCTAGAGAGTTCGAAGAATCAGATGGAGGTGCAGTTTCTAGAACTGAAGCATGGATCAATGACGGTATCGGAGTATACCGTTAAATTTAACTAATTGGCGAGGTTTGCGCCATATCAAGTCAACACAGATGAGCGCAAGGCTAGGCGTTTTGAGCAGGGACAGAAACCCTTGTTGTATAGTAGGGTCTCCATATTTCAGTTGAAGACATTTGCAGCGGTGCTTGAGAAGACAATTCTCGCTAAGGGTGGAGGCGAGGCTGTGACAAAGTACAAGTAAGAACAAAAAAAGAAGAAGAATGAGGGTGAAGGTAAGAATGGTGGTGGTAGTGGTGGAAATGGTAACAGTAACCTGAAGAAAAAATGGAATAGAAATGTGGGAAACCATTAGGGTAACCAGCAGAAGAAGAAGTTCGAAGAATGTGCTACATTCGGGAAGTTTCACACGGGTGTGTGCTTTAGGGGGAAGCGTGTATACTTTAACTGTGGCCAGGAGGGTCACATTGCCCCCAAATTGCAATCAACCCAAAGAAGAATGTTTGCTATATGTGCAGGTCAAAGGATCATTTTGCTAGTGAGTGCCCTAAGAAGAAAGCTGGAGAGACAATAGGAATCAAGGGAGGTAGCAGTGGAGGCACATTGACTATTGTTGGACAAACATCATCAAACAAACCCACAGCCAGAACCTTCAACATGACAGTGCAAGACGCGGTGCAATCAAAAGATGTTGTGTCAGGTATTATCCTAATCAATGATATAGATGCTTATGTATTATTTGATTTGGGAGCTACTTGCTCGTTTATATTTGATGAATTTTCTAAGAAGTTAGGATTGCCTAGTGAAGAATTGAATTTCTCTTTAAACATAGAAATTGCGAATAGGGAGGTGATTCTTGTTAGGTTTGTATACAAGAATTATAGGGTGAATATTTAGGGGAATGTCATGATAGTAGATTTAATCCCGATTAAACTTGGAGAGTTTGATGTTATATTGGGAATGGATTGGCTATTCAATTATGGAGCGATAATTGATTGCCAAAAGAAATGTGTAAACCTTATGACTCCATCAAAGGTAGTTTTATGTGGTAGAAGATCGCCTAGACATGCGAGATGTCTGACGATTATACAGGCCAAGAAGTTGTTGAGTCAAGGTTGTGTGGGTTATTTAGCTTACATAGTCGATACTAAGAGGAAGGGGTGAAACTGGAAGAGATACCAGTGGTTAGGGAATTTGTAGATGTGTTTCCGGATGATTTGCCAGGACTTCTGCCAGACAGAGAGATTGAGTTCGTGATCGACTTAGCGCCAAGAACCGCTCTGATATCGAAGACCCCGTACAGGATGGCTCCGGTAGAAATGAAGGAACTGATGGTACAATTGCAGGAGCTGTTAGACAAGAAGTACATTCAGCCGAGTGTGTCACCATGGGGAGCACCGGTGTTTTTCGTGAAGAAGAAGGATGGGTCAATGTGTCTTTGTATTGATTATATGGAATTAAACAAAGTCACTATTAAGAGTAAATATCCATTGCCAAGAGTAGATGACTTATTTGATCAATTGAAGGGTGCTAGATACTTCTCAAAAATAGATTTGAGAAGTAGGTATCACCAATTGAAAATAAGGAATGAGGATATACCAAAGACAGCATTC